>RBNI01003127.1:0-16609 GCA_003990745.1 Jimgerdemannia flammicorona
AAAAGTCTTCCTCGATTGCGGATACGTGGGGCTCGTTTATCACCAACAGGGTTACTTGGAATAGCTCAATTGCAGATTAATGGGGCCCGACTTATCGCCTTTAGGGTTTCTCATCGTTACGACCAACGATTTGTCATCGGAACCCACCACAGCGTCGAACTTGTAGTATTGGTCGTAAAAGAACCCAATCTTCTGCTCACTTGCTGTATGTATTATGGAGTCGATTTTTCCTACGACACTGACATTCTTCTTCTTGGTTCCCGAGTCGTCCTGCGTCCACTGCCAGTAGGCCAAGATGGGCTCTCCGTAATTGAAAACGTTGGGCACGACGATGGTGAATATCTCGTCGACCGCGTAGTTGTACCAGTTGAGTTTCCCCGTATACACGTGCATGATCACTCGGTAGAGACGACGATGTCTTAGGATGTCTAATATGTAAAACAAATGAAGCCCCACGCATAACGAGCATGGTAAACGAAAATGTGAGGAGGCACAATGGGCAGTAATAGAGAGGTAAACAAAGGCCTAGGACATTGAAATATCATACCTTTACAAAAGGAAAAAGGTGTAGTTTTGGGCTGCTGATGTCGCCGATGGACGTTTCGATTTTTGAGTTGCTGAAGGAAATTGTTGAGGTTATATAATTATAGTGACATTTATGTGTGGCGTATTCATGACCGCCGAATTTGTTTGGGTAGTACAGCACCGTATACAGTCCGCTAGAGTTCAAAAGTATATATATACAACCGTGAGAACGTCCGTGACGAATGCACCACTTTATTGTGCCAATCTGTTCGTATCCGGCTCCGCATCATAAACACATAAACGGGCAGACAGGATTCGGATATCTACCAACTCGTAGAACTTTCTTATTCCACGGTGTGTTACCGCTACCGATCCACTATATTTCTAGCTTTCAAAAAAAAAGAATCAGGAAGATGGTACTTCATTGTAAGAAGAATTCAAAATTGCGGTACCGACTGGAGTAACAGAAATCAGATGTTTAATTCATTTCTGCTACTCCGGCCGGTACCGCAATTTTGAAATCCACCAGCACCATCTTCTTTTTTTTTTTTTTTTTTTTTTTTTTTTTTTTTTTGACAACGACAAATAAAACAGGTTTAATTACAAACCATATTCCTCCTGGTGCACGCTTCCCTCAACAAATAATAATAAATAGTCGAAAACAGCGATTAGGAACACTCCTATGGCTTTGTGAGGTTGCCTGTCCGGGGATTTCCCTTTCGCTTATTCCGATCACTTAAAGTACAACAGACATTTTGACAACCACATTATATGACCATATACCTATTTTGCAGCGTTTATTGTTATTATTATACTATGCAATCATAGAAGTTTGGTTCCCATCCACCATCGATCTGATATTATCAAAACCTTCGATAATCGATCTGGATCATATGGCGTATTTGAAGATCTTCAGTTTACAGGCTTCTTGTGGCAAGTAACACGAGCCAATTTTGTTTATATCCCATATTCAACTTTTGCCGCAAACGACTTCGGGTATATACCTGATTTTGTATTCATCCAGCCAAGATCCCTCGATCCTGTCAAATCCTTCGGACGGAAGATGGACAGAGACGTAAAATGGATTCCACGAGCACTTGACAACCTTACTATGGCAGGAGTTGGCCGAATACCCGATCATTCTGAGCATTGGAACGAGCTCCGCAATGCGATTATCCAAGCCGAATAATTTAGGTCAGAAGGAATGGATGGCGACATCGACCTCGAAATCAACAGTAACACGAGCGGGCCTAAAATCGATTTTGTTTATGTCCCACCGAAACTACTACCTGAAAATGAACATCGAAGAGACTATTTATATTTCCAAGCCCAAGCGGGAGGTGTGTTCACACGTTTGCAAAATAGAACATGGGAAATAAACAAAACGTGGGACATAATCACTGATCAAAATACTATTCTAAGATACTGGCAACGAAGTATGGTCAACACAACGACCTAGGCAATGTCATTCACGCATCCATGGTGATAAGCGATTTGGCTGAAGTGCACGATCTATTTTTTTTTTTTTTTTTTTTTCGTCTCAATCCATTTTACTCTCTGTCCATTTTCCGTCCGAAGGTTTGACAGGATCGAGGGATCTTGGCTGGATGAAAGAGATAAGAACAAAAGTTGGTTAATACAAAATCAGGTTGGGGGCTGCAATTGTCTGGCTCATGACTGCGCCATTTGGTTGACCTGTTAACATGATAGGTTTGTGGCAACATCAAACAACGGAGTTTAGAGATAGACGACGTTTGTGTAAGAACTGGAATAATTTTTTGCACTACGAGGAATATATTTAATAGATAATAGAGTAAAAATACGAATTGTAACACAATAAATTCATGTATTGATCTTCATCGAAATTTGAAAAATAAATAAAACTCATTAACGACATGAAACAAGTTAGCAAAGGAAAGGGACAGACCAATGAACAACCTGAACAAGAGTTAGCCATCTTAATGACAGACAAACAACGAAACGAGATCAGAAGAATGGCACACTGCCAGATCTTAGAGGCACTATTCGGTGAAAGTTATCTTCATCAACAAGAGAACCATCGACAAAAAATGGTGTTCCTCAAAATCCAACAAGAAGCGAACCAACAGTTTGGCCAATGGATCGAGTCCACGACCAGGCGTAATTTGAGATTAAAGGACTGTACACTAGTTGGTGCATCCTACATGATCAGTGCCCTGAATATCCTTTAGGAGATATCGCCTAACGAAATTTCCTAAGCAACATGCTTGTTGCCTGCCACAAAGCAATGCAAGGAGAAACCCTCCGCAGTTCCATTCCTCCAATACCATCGCTGGAACCAGGCCTCCACGGCTTACACACTGAATTTCCTGATGATAATGATGATCCAGAATTTGATTATTATTAGTTTTCCAAATAGATGACATTACAAACAAGGACAGTTGACATCTCCAGCATTGCCAATGTCAACTCCATTCGATGTCTGCCATGATGATTTGAATTAACATTTTACAAGGAAATCCCAAAAACTTATATATTACCAGTCAAAACAATAACAATTATTACCATAATTCATTTCTTTGAGATACTTCTGTCCTTTTGCTTATATTGTCCCATATATCAATAGTCTTTTCAATGACATTGGAGAATCTTATAATCTATAAATCATCCTGGATTCAGAGCAAAGCTTTGAAATCACAATCATACTCTCAAACTGAATGTTACTTCCATCAGTCTCCATCAGTTCACTCTCTTCAAATCACTATCTCTCATTAGTTTACAATTAAGCAGAGTTAGCAGAATCAAGTAGAATCAAGTGAGAGAAGTCAGGTAGTGGTCATGAAATCAGCAAAAGCAAAATCAGTGGTTGTGAAATAAAAATTTATTCTTTTTGAGTTCCACAAGAGGATCTGGAAATATTTTCTTTTTTTACTTTTACAATCCACAGAGTTTGCAAAGGTTGAGCCCTACAGCAAGTTCAACCTGTATCTACAAAGAGACAAGATGAGCATGATATCAGAGTTGCAGATGTCTCCACCAATATGAAAGATAAATAGAGCAGTCATTATCTAAGAAAATTGTTTTGCAACAAATAAATGAATTTACATCAAAATGGAACATATTAAGGCTGAAAATGAATCAGCCAAATATACCTCAATCCTATACTAAGTACTATGAAATATGTCAATTATTTATATCTGATCCATTTCTTGAAGAAAACAGATGTCAGAATTACAGAGCCTATGCATATATGTCAACCTCTGTATATATCAGAACATATCCCATATATGTCAGTACTATACCTATATATATCAGCACTATAGCACCCATATAACACTCTCACATATATTAGATTTGGTGCAATAATACCTCTTATGAAAAGATTATGGTAGATTGTGAAAATATTTTCATTTTGAATTTTGTGTGTTGGATATGTAAAATGTGAAATGTGGATATTAGCATCAATCTCTAATCTAAGATCTATCAAAATTCCTGATCATGATTCAAGAAATCCTGGTCTGATTTATCATAAATATTTTTAGTTATTAACTAAGATCCACAATCAGAAGGATAGATATCTTTTATTATTTTTCCTTTATAATAGTGGGATATCATATGTGAAATCTGCCAAATAGTGTATAATCAGTACATCAACAAGAATAGGACTCACAATCAATCCTCATCTTATAGGAATTCAAGTTTGGCTCTTCAGAGTTCAGCAATTTTCACAACTAGGAGACTCTAGTTGGAAACCATATAGATAGGCACTCTTTCATCAGTATCAGTCTCTAATAGATAGAGATTTCAGTTAATGGAGTTGATGTAAAGAATCTTATAATATACTAAATAACTATACCTAAAGTAACCATCTCTAACTCAGTATAAATCTTCTTTAGATTGCCACTGCCTCCTCTCTCCAACATAATAATAATGGCTCATAAGAGTAAGTTTTGCTTAGAAAAACTATCTTGAAGATGAGATATTCTTAGTAAGTTGATTTTTGCTTATTAGTATAGACTAATTATTAATTAGATTGTTAAGTTACCTGGTAATATCACATAATCTATCTACATTATGTCAGAATTAGAGTTGCATATAAGAAGTTGATATTTATTATCTTCAACCAGAACTATAGATTATTAGAGCCATTCAAGACTTTGCTTTTAGAACTGAGAATGACCAATTTGTCTGGAATTAACAATATGAAACAATTAAAAATTCTCTGCCAAAAAAAAAAAAAAAATCTTCAAAATACCTTGTAGGTAAAGAGAGGTAAACTTACTGTGGATCTCATATTATCTATCATATAATAGCCAAATTTTGCCTATCATATGATAGGCATTTGGTTAAATATATTGCTTATTATATGATAACTAAAGTTGTCCAATTGTCTCAATTGTCTATAGTATAATAAGTATTAAGAAATTCATTTACCTATTATACTATAGAAAGATGAAGGCCTATAAATGAAATGAATGGCTCATAATCTTAAATCCTGCAACTTAACAAAACCAATTCATATAAATTGTATAAATATATCTTACACTATTAAATTACTAGATTCAAGATTATAAGCCTCAAAATTATCATACAGAGATAACTTGGTCAGTGAGTCATCTGGCCCTAATTATATACTGGAAAGTCTCTAAGGACTTCATACTAACTGAGTTTAACCCATTTAAGTTTAGTCTAATAAAATTTCTCCTAGATATAAAAGGTAAAAGTCTGGTATATGATATCTCAGATCCAAACTTTGTGTTCTACATGATTCTATCTTTATATATAACTGAGATACTTCAATATCTTGAATATATGCTGAGTAAAGAGTTTCTTCATATATTTTCTCTCAAAATTTTCAAATAATAATTTAAATGAAAAAACTTGTGCAATTCTATTGTCACTCAGTAGAATGTCCTCACAACTGACTCCAATGGTACTGAATGATATCTCAGATTCAGAGTCTTCAACAGTATGGTCATTCAAAATTTAGTCATTATTATCAATGACTTGAGATGGCTTCTATGGATCAATTTAAGATATTTATAAAGAATACCTACCAAAAGCCTCTCTATTTTATTGACACTATCTGAAGTATATTTACTATTATTAGCATTAGACAATTCACAATTAGAGAATTTGCCAGAGGGGTAGGTAATGTTATTTATAATAAAAAAGAGCTAAATAAGGTTTACAGAGAGTTTATAGAGGTGTGACTATTATATATTTCTATTTAATTATAAAATACTATTGGGAGGGCTTTTCTTAGAAAGCTTATAGTCTAAGAAAAGTAAGTTCAAGATCACTAAACCTGAAATAGACCATTAAGAGGTGGTAATAATGGTGTATAAGAATATAACCTACTGTTTGTATCAGATTCAGATATACCTACATTCTATTGAACTGAGGGTTTTAGATGGTAGAGAACTTTTATTAGAAGTTCCTCTGATACCAGAACCTCAACATATTTCAGTGTGAGGGTGATTACTAGGTATATATTCACAAAGCCTTCAGGGAGAGAAATAGATAGAGATTTAGCTGTTACTTGGATCCTATTTTTTGCTAAGTTGCAATGATGTTAGTTGTAAGAAGATTTATTAGAAAACAAGAATATTATCAGGTAGGATGGATGAGAGTGGGCTATTGGGCTTTTAAATATTTAAATATTATTTTTTAGAATACTAATACTTGATAATTAATAATATTGGATCTAGGAGGTTATCTACTTAAGTTAAATATTCAATATACTACTATACTACTGGAATATATATACAGGTTTTTGTAGCAATAGTGTCTAATTATAGAATTGTACTCTATCAATGCTAAACCACATTATAAAATAAATTGTTTGGAGAAATGGAAGCATTTTTTAGGGAGATTAATAGTTGACAACATATCTCCATCTATCACTCTATATAGAGAAATTTTTTACTCACATTAACTTCATAATGTGTTCATCATTCTCTATGTGAATCAGGAGCTTGACTTTGTCAAGTCTTTCATATCTAACTAAAATATTATCTATAAATATAGGTAATAGTAAAGGGTAATTTCAAATATCAAGCTTTAGTAGATTCAGACAAATATATTTCCTACATTCTATACCATAGTTTTATCCAGTAATATTGTATTGGCTGAAATATGCAAATTAGAGCAAGGGTAGCTTCAGTGACTCCATTAGTATACTATTATCAACTGTACTAATATTTTGAAAAATAATAGTTCTAATTTTTGAACAATAGTATATCATAAAGTCAAAGGATGTACTTGAAGCTTGGGAAGTATTGGAATTCTACAAGGTAATTGATAAGAAATTCAAGTTTGGATATCTGATACCAAGAGTGAAAAATATAACTTCTAACTTTTATGTTCCTTCATTGATATATATAAATGATTGCAATTTTGACCACCCATTTGCAATATAGTACAATTGCCAAATATCCACCCTGTGGAGATATAAGTCTTCTAATACTATGTATTGCTCAAAAGTTCTGAATGTTTTCATATATGATAAAGACAAAGTTTTGACTTACCCAGAGATGTGTCAGGAGAGAGTAACAAAAATATCCTCAAAATAGAGTGGAGCTTATATTCAACATCCTTAGAGAGAAAGTTTTGAAAGTATACCATAATAGTATTGAATCTCATGAAGTAGATTAAGAGCAAATTGAGTATAGAGTGAGTCAAAGTATAGAAATTTATTTGTCACATTTATAACAATCTATTGAAGATTTATTGGCTTTAAGCAAAAAATAATTTTAATACTATTCATAAGCTATTCAAAGTTACATAGAGTGATATCACTATTATAAATGAGAGTGAGATCAATATGGACCACCTTAATATACTTGATAAATCTTATTCCCAGTGATTTGGAATACATGATCAGGTATGTGAGCCTAGGAGTATTATAAGCACATATGAGACTCTGAGAGGAGAAGATGCTAATATTATAGAGATATAGCCTCATTGCCTCTTGATACTAGATTTTGCAGACCAAGGAGCTGGTGAAGAGGTCAAGTGGTAATGTGCTATTCAATACTAAACAATGTATTATGTTACTGACAATCTCCAGAGGAATATATTGCTAAATAGCTACATTTTCCTCAAGTATTATTGTAGATAATTTTGGAATTTAGGAAAGATTGATTGATTTATTGAACTATATTAATAATTTGGAATATTCTATTATCACTAGCCCATTAATGATTTGTCAGACACTTGAGGTCCTATATCTTAATCATTTTCAATATTCTGGAAAATTCTTCATTTATATAAATACTTAATATATGATGTAATATTAATCTATTATCACTATGTCTATACCTCAAGTTGAAGATAGAGAATTATTTCAAAGCTATCTTATCAATCTTCATATTACTTTACAAAGTAATATCACTTTAATATTATTAAATTTCTATTTTCTTAATGTAGTTTTAACTTATTTGATACCAGATAACTAAATATTAACTGGCCTTTCATGTTTAATTATAACATTGAAGTACTATTGATCTATCTCAATTCTATTACTATTGCTATTATTCTATATATTTTTGAGAGCTAGAAATTACAGACAATATTATTTCAAGTAGATGGAACAAATCATTTGTAGAGTATTGTTTGAATCTGAATAAGTTCACTAATCATTAGAATAGATTTCTGAATATTCTAAATTACAAATTATCCTTTTTTGAAATTATCTATAAATAATGAGAAGGATTTACCTTTTACTTAATATTTATCATTTCTATTAGTATTTAACATATGCTCTCTCTATCCTTAACTATTCAATTTATTATATATATATTTAGTATATTGGTTGAGAGAAATTTACCACCAATTCCCATCCATTCTTAGGCTTTAGTAGATATCATTATAATCTTCCATATATATTTGAGAAATATTTTTCAATGTTCATTTTATTATGGATTCTAAAAATTTAGAATATTATTAAATGAATGAGACAATCCTATAAAGTAATTTGGGAAGCTAAGTGATATCTCCAAATGTACTCAGAGGGTCTATTGTTTAGAACTTATGCTTCTCAAGTTGATCTCAAAGTAATGTATCAGTATTGAGTACTTTAGGCATCTACAATACTTTCAAATTGGGGGAATGTCAAAGCATATGTAGAATAAAAATAGTTATATAATGGCTGGTGATAGTATTGTCTAAATATAAATATTTCAATAAGATCCATTTATATCTAGAAATTTGTGAATCATCTATTTGAACTTCAATTTGATATTATATAGCTTTAGAACTTGATATTAGATACAATATCTCTAGTTTACAAAAGGTTTTACATATGCATATAGCCTGCTAAAGATCTTGGAACTGATTGGTATTGACTTAGATATACTACAATCTTGTCATGAAAGAGAATGGCCAAGAATTTAGTAATTCCAAATCATTGTAACTGCTAATTCCTATCTCAAACTGCTTAAGTTAAAGTACTTTATCAAAGCATATTACATCTGATCATCTAGTGATATATTTACCATCCTGAGATAATAGGTATGTCAAAATATAATCAATAAGAGAGAAGATATATCTATATCTCCTACCTTATATATGCAGATTGAAATGATGAATCTTTGTATATAGTACAGTAAATAGGTGATTCATGTGATTGATATCCTTCACATAGAAAGGTGGACTACTCTCAACTATATATTGAATTCTAATTTCTTATAAGGAGGGCAGTAGTAGTACAAAAAATCCATATCTAAATAGCTCTTTCCTAATAGTATTCAAATCAATAGTAATCCATATAATTCCTATATACCAATTGACCCCTGTGATTGAATAATATTTTTAAATTATATGACTGATAATGGAGATTCCAATAGTATTAAATTTCTGACTTTATTATAATATACTAGTGCAATACCTAACCATTCAGGACAAACTAGAGAAAGAGAAATGAGATTGGTAAAAAGGTCTCCATTAAGATATATATATCCAAAAATGTAATATAAAATCTCTGGAAGTAATCTGATCACTATTTCATAGAGTCATTTCAATTTCATTTAGTATATATATTATATATAAAAAAATGAAAGTCTTGGAATATTCAGGAACAATTCATATTCCATAATCAACTCAGAGAAAAAAAGATATACATATTAGTATGGAATTTACATTATTTGGTAGTTTTTATATGAAAATTAAAATTCTATCTCTCAGGTCCAGAAAAGATTAGGAGTTTGAACATATCTACTATACAATAAGATTGATTTTACATTTTGGTCACTATTCAAATGTTCAGGTATAGAGATATATAAAAGACTTATATACTTTAGAATTATCTTCTCTAAAAATACTACCTGTAGTCCAGGAGACTACAACAAATAGAGATCCTGAAAATATGGCCACCTATTATATACTTCATCAATCATTATATCTCCTGAGATTGCATTATATTGAAACATAATAACTTTGAGAGTATAGTTATATTTCAATATTATCCTTATAACAAAATTATCAATGATATTATTAGAAAGATCCAAAGTTTTTAAATATAGATAAAGAGGATAATATATAACAAATTGTCTTCAAATTGATGGTTTGTAAGTAAATTATACATAATGTCCATTAGGTAAATACAATTTTTAGGTAAGGCATACATAGCTTTATCTAGGCTAGTGTCTTCTAATTCAGTATCATTGTCATTGTAGTAGTTGAAGTAGTATAGATCTGGCTAGAATTATAGGACCAATTCAAAAAAGAGTATGACCATATTAGTCAAAGATATATATCATAATTTGGTGCATCTATGCAGACTTTTACATTTATTTGCATTTAGTCTAAACTGAAATATCAACAGATCTTTGAGTTGAGAAGAGAGTTTATCCAAAAGTATATTGAAATCTTCTGGGTTGGGACTAATAAGACTGAGAGATATTATTACACTTATGCTGGGTATCACTTGTATAAAGTATGTAAATTGATCAAACAATTCTAGGTTACTCTCTTCTCTACTAAAAATTTCTAGTTTACTGAGTTTTAGTGGTATCAGAGCAAAGACCATCAAAAGTAAGTTTTTTAAACTCTTGAAGTCATAGTGATGATACTTAAAATCAATACAAATAATTTTTATGTCTTTGTGAAAGTCTGCCTCAACTCATTTGGACTCTTTAAAGAGACATATAAGCTGTGAAATATTGAGATTTCTAATTAGAGGGAAAACATTGAGTTTGCACTGAATATAGCTGTATATGAGTATAAAACTTACTTCTGAGAATCAAATCTTTGAGACCAATGTACTTGCTATCATATCAAGGGGAATTTAATTCTTATTTAGGTTTAGAAGGTTGATAATTTTACATATTAGCTTAATGGGTAAAGCATTTGTGGTGGGGGGTTGGATTTAGCTCACAATTAGCTCTGGATGAGCTTGAGGTTTTAGTTAGAGTAGAAGATCTTATTAAATCTTTATATGCCATCACTATATGAGTTCAACTACTTGTTGTTTAGAATTTTATATTTATTTTTAATTGAAGAGGTTTGATTTAAGATAGCAAAGTATCTCAAAGATTACAAATATTGTATATATATATCAATATTAGCAGACTCTGAGTTCTGTGGTAAATATAATATCAGCAGTCTCTGAAATCTTAGTCAATATGAATGCTGACCCCTGAATCACTATATTATAATTACTATAGTCCCAATGAGTGTGGTATTACATATTGTAGAGTGAGCATCAAAAGTAATGAATGTAAAAAATTGACATTAGTCTCCAATTTCTTATTTATATCAAACAGTTTACCATAATATTATGTGGCATACTATGATCAAGAACACTAGACCCAGAACTATTGTTACTGATTTCAGATAAATTGATTGAGTCCATAATTTGCCAGTCAGAACTATCATTACCAATTTTGGGGAAATTGATAGAGTCCAGAATTTGCTGACCAGAACTATTATCACTGGTATTATGAATTTAAAGTATTAAGAAACCTTAGGATGACATCAATGGCTTACTCAATATTTTGAGATCATTTCTGCATTTTTCCAAGTATCTATTATTGAGCTTTAATTTTTTGAGCAAAATCTTATATATTTGAATAAATTTTTTCCTATTGCACTTGAATATCTGAAATCTGTTTGATAATTACTGCATTTTTCATTGTCTCATTGCCCTTCAGTATGGGTGCTTTTCACTTGATTAAATGGAGGTATTCTTTATGATCATGCTGAAAATTCAGGTATGAATATATATTGAACTTCTCATTTTCTTCCTAGAAGGCATTGTTTGGAATCTTGGTAAAGCCATATATATGCAATTGGTAGATGAATGACTGTATATTAGAATGTTTGAAATTTTGTGAAAGAATCTCAATAAATACTTCACTATGAATAACTGTGACAAACACTAGTCAGTGAGATACTTTACTTAATATCCAAGATTGACCACCATGAAGATTTACCACTTACTTTGGAAAGTATTTCCTTCTATAGTCCATCTTATTGTTACAGAGAAGCCTTTGTTGGAGCTAAACAAAAAATTAAAATTGTGAAAATTTCCAGTGACAACTATGACAAATATAGAGACATATTACCAATAAAGCTTGACCAAGAAAAAGAGAATTCAGGGTGTAGTAGACATTTTGGAAGGAAAAGAGAAATAAATTGAACAATGTTATTTTATATTGTGACTTATTTCCTATTGAGTAAATTGTCAAAATGATACATTTATTAGAAGACTAACTAAAATTTAGATTCTCAGAAGGCTCATCACAATACCATAGTATACAAAACAAATTAGCAGTAGAGTGTTCAAGATTGATTTCTAGATTGATTTTATTTGATAATGCAAATTATTAATTGAAAGTAGTGCTGGTGCAAAAAAAGTACTAAGAAGTAAACTATATATATTGTGACAAACCAAAACATACCACCTGAATTATAACTTAGTCAGATGATATGAACACATAGTATAGTAACCAGATACAGTAATCATTGCTATGAAAAACTGTATAAATAGCCAGAACTATCAGATAAGGTACACCTGTGCTGGATCTGTACATCTGTGCTAGACCTGCACACCTATGCTGAATCTGTATACTTACTATAGATAGCAATCTATAATTAGCAATGTAGTAACCAGATAGCAATCACAATGTATAAAATACCCTAGAGATAAGAGTGAATAAACCTCAGTCTGAATTGAATCCAAAGTAAAAGTCAAGTCTGCCTACCATACTTCAAGAGAAACTCTATAGCCCTGCTAGGAGATTGTGAGCAAAGTATTCCTTTCCACTCTGGTCTACTTTCTGATACAAAGAAGAGTTTGTTATATTTTTGGTTTGTTTGTCAGATAAGTCTGAAGATTTGCCACTCAAGTTCAAGGAAGAACTTTGCTACCTTTTGAGTAATCTACTGCTTAAGGAATAAGCTATCATTTTCAAGTTATCTACATTCCCAGAGAACCCTTAAGGAACCTTGCCACAAGCCCATCTCTTGATATAACTTCACAGTGATTCATTTGTGCAAATGAAGCCAGTCTTTGACATAACTTGCTAAGAATCTGTATTGTCTGAGTTATCCAAGCTATTTGTGCTATCTGAGTTATTAGTTTATTCCCAATGAGCCCAATTTAGAAGAATCTGTGCCATCTGCTATTCTCAGAAGAACTGCTGAGTTATTATTCCCAGAAGTCTGCTGATTCAGGAAGAATCTGCAACATCTGAGTTATCTATGCCATCTGAGTTATTCATCCATTCTCAGTGAAAAGAATCCACTGCTAGTATTATTCCCAGTAAGCCACCAATTTAGGAAGAATCTGCACTATTCTCTATTCTTAGTAAACCCATACCCAAATTGAGTTATCTGCTAGAAATCACATACTTTTGATAACAAGACCATCACTCAGAAATTACATACTTTTGGAGATTGCTGCACTATACAGAGATTATTATACAGAAATCAGAGATCATCACCTAAGAAGGAAAACTGCTAAATTGCCAGACTATCATATATAAGGAATGACTATACTACATATAAATCACTGCTATACCCAAGAACCTGTCCCAATAAGGAAATTGCTTGCAGATATCTAGCTTTTGACTATTATACCACTAAACACTAAGAATATTTTGTTACTTTTAACAAAGTAACTGGGGGCTTAAGCCAAACTACATCTACCCCCAACCTTGTAATTTGCCTCTATTGAGCCCACATGACATATGTGAGATGTATAACATATATGAAGTACATGAAACACACAATCTATATAATGATGATAATAAGACAGATGAGATATTTGTAGACCTCATCTCCTTCAAAGACATTCTGACTTCTGATGAGGATGAAGCTCCTATGGTCTTGAACATTCTGCTCTAAAGTTCTTTGGTTATACTGAGTTATGCCAGTACTGGCATTCTGATATAACACTGAGTAATGCTAGAACTGGCATTCTGATATAATACTGAATTATTCCAGTACCATTTTCCTGTACCACTGAAATTATACCAGCATCCTAAACCTGTACAACTATCAGTACTGACCTTAGAACTTAGTAGTTTTTCCTGTCCTGGCATTTTATTTTAGTTATTGGAATTTATATTTAGCTTTATATCTTAGCAACTATTGAATTATATTTTGTATAAATACCTCTCTTATTTCTTCTGAAATAAAGTCAGTCAAGTTTCAGTCAAGTTCACTTACATATATACTTCCTTACAAGCAATCTAAGAGATAACAAGACAGTTAAAGATAAGAAGTTTGACAAAATTTAACACTGCAATTATATACATACATTCTCCTTTGGGCAGGCAAGACAGGCAAGATAGACAAAACAGGCAAGATGGGCAAGATGGGCAAGATGGCAAGATGACAAGATGGGTGACATGAGCAAGATGGGCAAGATAGGCAAGACGGACAAGACAGGCAAGATGGGCAAGATGGGCAAGATGGGCAAGACGGGCAAGATGGGCAAGATGAGCAAGATGGCAAGACAGCAAGACAGCAAGATGGGTGACATGGGCAAGATGGGCAGATGGCAAGACAGGTGATATAGTGTAAGCACACAACCTCCAAGCCACAGAAATCACATGCAATCTCCGAACAAATCTGGAAATCACCTGCAAGATCATGAAGCTGAGTCAAACAGAAGTCACAGCGCACAAAGCTGAGTCAATACCAAGTCATGGAACACAAGATTCACACAAACGAGATCTTACCAATCCAGAACAAATGCATATATACCCAGCCCTGAGACGCGTCGAAACAGAGAACCAAAACAAATAACATCCACAACTTCCAAACACACAAACATGACCACCGAGATCTACAACTGCATCCGCGCTGACATTTGGAATGCCATTGTCAACCGAGCCACACCCCCTCTGCCCCTCATGAATATCTACAGCCAAGCACCCCTCTATTTCGTGGAAGCCCGATGGAATGCCCTGAACATGCTTAACGAGGCCCACCGAATCGGACAAATCTCAAGCTACTACCAGATCGGCCGCCTCCTAGAAGACATAGTTGAACACCACCAGGATACAGACATTACCCAGATGTCTCAACACCAGAAACTCATCGCCCGCAAACACTGAGAACTCTTCTACGAATACAGCACCTTTATTCCCCGCCTCCGAGTTACTACTAGCGAAATGGTTGCTACCCTGTCCTATGGCCAAATCGACGACATGATATAAGAACTCAACCACAAGTATCTTGAGTATGTTGAAACCACAGACAGAACCTTCCCGCACCCCGACGATCACATCCTGCAAATGCCCCAAGTTGGATACGCCATGAAGGACGTCTACGATATAATCAACTTCGACAAGGACGAAGCAGAAGACAATGATCCTTCTGACGCCGACATGACCTCAAGCCAAGGATCTCTTCTAACTCTGATCACACCACCAACTCTGCCGATGAACTTACAACAGTTCATAACCACATACGAGACTTATTGGGACAATGACCACTGGCACGAATACCAACCTGCATTCACCCCCGACTACTTCAACTACAATGAAGAGATCGGAGAACACAACCTGTACCTTCAGACAACTCTCGAGATTGAACCAACCACTCCACCACCTGAGTACGAGCGACATGAACCACAGCCACCAGCTTACTACAACCCTGCGACTCATAGTACTGTAACCTATAGAAGGTACGCAGACAGCGAATCCGATGAAAGTGAAGACAGCGTATCCCTCCTTCGCCCACCAACACCTTACCCAGCATACAAGACAGACGATGCTATCCTGTGGGACGGAGATGAAGTCCCAATGTATTATTACCTCAGCCAACAAGGAGAAGTAATCTGCAAACCACTCTTCCTAGACGACTACTTCATCAGAGATGATGTCATCGATGGTGATGTCATCGAAGACTACCCAGACAGCGCCTAAACCTATAAACAGATTAGCAGTCATAGTATAGTTAGATTAGCCTTGTACGACGTGACTGTGAACTGACTCAGCAGTCAGATGATCTCTTGATATGTCAGATCACCCTTGTACTACGTGACTGCATTCCGACTCAGCAAAGCACTTAGTGCTACATCCATATCTAGCATGTCCAGATAGCCCCTCACTAGTATAAATACCCCCTCCCCCAGACCTCAGAATCTCAGACCTGAACAATCCGAACACAACTCCTGAGCACTCTCCCACAATATCCCTTCACACAAATACTCCTAGTATAGCAATATCATGAATAGCGAATAAACCTATTTAATAACCCACAAACCACTCTTAAGTAAATCCGCTCCCCGTTAGGTCCTACTCCTAACCCCATCACGAAATTTCCTAATTGGGTATTGTCTGCAGCGATACGCCAATTCAACTAAGCTGGTCTTAGTTTCTTGAACTTCCTGAAATACAGAAAATCCTGAACATCCAGAACTAGTCCGAAAAAGGACTTTGGTTGAGACGTCAACCTGATCTAGAAATCAATAAGCGTAGAGGACGTACTCCATACGAAATTGATCCTGACCATAAGAAAACAGTCTTCCAGAATATCCAGAACTTCCAGAAAACCCTTCCAGAACTACGTAACAGTTACCCTAAAAAGCAACCCTCTTACAACTTGGTAGCAGCGGTTTACAATCCAATTCCGCTTCAAGACGCTTCCT
>RBNI01003128.1:0-16608 GCA_003990745.1 Jimgerdemannia flammicorona
TTTTTTTTTATTTTTTATTTTTTTTAATTTTTTTTTTTTTTTTATCTTATATTTATTAGTAAAAGTATTAAAAAAAAAAATTTTTTTGAAAAATATTTTTAAAAAATATTTTAGATTTTTTTTTAACTTTATATTTATTAGTAAATTTTTTTTTTTAAATTAAAATTATATATTATTTTTTTTTGCAGGCAAATTTGCCTATATTATAGTCTAAGAGATAACTAGATACCTCTTTAAAATTAGCAAAAATAGAGCTATTTCATAGTAAACTTATAAGTAATCTTCAGTTGTAACCTATACAAATAAGTACTATAATATGCCTGGCTTAATGAAGGAAAATTACAAGGTTGGGGATTGGTGTAGTTTGGCTTGAGCCTATAGTTACTTTGTTAAAAAATAATAAAATATTCTAAGATTTCTGAGATCCTTAGTATTTAGTAGTACAATAGTCAATCTGGATACAATAGTAGTTCCTCTGGTTATATGGTGGTCAATTTGTATATTGGTTTCTTTATTGAGATAGTTCTCCAAGTATAGTAGTGATTTTGTATAATAGATAGTCTTTGTATAGTATAGTGATCTCCTTATATATAATAGTCTAGCAATTTAGTGGTTTTTCTTATATAATTTCTGCATGATAATCTTGTATAGCATGATATTCTGGCAATTTAGTGGATAACTTAATTAGCAAATAAGTTGATTTTATTATGGATTTTTCTGAATCAGTAGTTTACTGAGAATAAAAGATAGTACAGACTCTTCTAAATTAGCTTACTGGGAACAGATAAATAACTCAGATGGTATAGATAACTTAGATGTAGATAATTCAATAACTCAGATAACTTGGATGTCATAGATCCTTCCTAAATTGATAGGTTTCTTTGGGAATAATAACTGGCAGTAAATTCTTCCTGAATCAGTGACTTACTGAGAAAGGTTCTCTTCTTTGCAAAGTTATGTTGAGGACTGGCTTTATTTGTATGAATGAATTACTATGAAGTTGTATCTAGTAAACTAGCTTGTGGTAAGATTCCTTAAGGCTCTCTGAGAATGTGGATAACTTGGAATCAGTGGCTTATTCCTTAAGCAGTGGATTTCTCTTCAAAAGGTGGTAAAGTTCTTCCTTGAACTTTAGCAGTAAATCTTCAGGCTTATCTGGCAAGCAAATCAAGGCTTTATATCAGAAAGTGGACTAGAGTGGGAATAAGGAGACCAATGCTCAATCTTTAGAGACTTTTTTGGTTTATACTTTAATTTGGACTGAGGTTTATTCACTCCTATCTCTGGGGTATTTTATACATTGTGGTTGCTATCCGGTTGCTATCTGGATAATTAAAGATATACTATTTCTAGTAATATTTGGGTATATTCATAGGATATGAGTGTGTTTACAGGACATGAGTGTATCTGCAGGACATAAGTATGTCTGCTGGATACAAGTGTGTCCTCAGGACACAGATAAACAATCCTGATTCAGTATCCTGGTTAATTATAAGTGTGATATACATAAGTAACTATACTATACTGGGAGTTCAGGTTATCTGGCTATATTATGCTATTTGCTTATCACATCAGCTCCTACTGAAGGATAGTCTATTTCAGACTATTCTTCAGTCATCATCCTAATAAGTATAAGTAGCTTTAGCATCTATACCTATTCCATCATCTTCATTGTCTGTACTATGGTCACTTCATTCTAAAGACTCTACTTCTTTCTTGGGAAATAGAATCTCAACTTGATAAATGATACTGAGATAGGTAGGCAGGGTCATTCTTTGGAGATTATTTAGAGAGAACTGGGTCTGGATTAGAGCTGAAGGGTTTTATTTATAGATTGTACATAATCTTTCTACAGCAGTGGTATTTCTTCTATTCAGACTAGTGGTGTTGCAGACATAGACCAGGTCTGAGAGGGGAAGATTCTGCAATTGTTCTCTAATTATATAGTAGGCCTGCAGCTGGTGGACCTGGAGTAATCTCTCAGCCAGAGTAAGATTTTCTTGATGAACTTGAATTCTTTGGAGATATTTTCTATTGGGCTCTTAGAACTATAGCAGGAGAACTGGTAGAACTTAGAGAGAACTGAGGACAAGGGTCTAGAGGTAGTTGTCAATTCTCTAGTTCATAGTGGTAGAGATATATCTTAAGACAGTTGATGTGTACTGGTGTTCTGAGGGTTTGTCTATCCATGCTTCTTAAATAGATACTGGTTCCTCTGATGTTGTATATAAGATAAGATCCTTCCAATTTGGGCTCCAGTTTGATGGCAAAATTCATCTCAATTATGCTTCTCCAAACTAATACTTGATCTCTAATCTTGATCTTCTGATCTTTCTTTTTCTGGTCATAGTACTTCTTTTGTCTTTCTTGGGCTTTGGTAATCTGAACTTGGTTCTGATTATGTAACTATTCTGTCTTCTTAAGAAGGTCTCTGAGATTCTCATAATCAGCAGTTCTGGTTTTTCTGACAAACATTATTTCAAATAGCTTTTGTTTGGTGGAGGCAGCAGGGGTGTTCTGAATTTTTCATAGGATCTCAGATAAGCAGAGATTCCAGTTGGTAGGATTGACTTGGACAAGTTCTTTCTTAATAGTCTAGTTTATTCTTTCTTCATACCATTGGTCTGGGGGTAGTATTATATAGTCCATTTGAGATAGATCTTGTGAATTCAGGCATAACTTATAATTATGTTATTGATAAATTCTGTACCTCAGTCAGAGATGAGTTCTTCTGGGGGTCCATATCTGAGTATGAGTCTATAGAGAATGCCTACAATGATTAAGACATCTGTAATTTCCATTGGGAAAGCCTCAGGCCACTTAGTTAGATATTTTATAAATATAAGAATATACTTATTTCTTCTTGATGTATCTGGTAGGGGTCTAATTATATCTACTCTCTATCTCTGAAGGATGTTGTCTGGTGGTATGATTGGTTATAATGATGCTTGATGGTTCTTTCTATCTTAGTACTTCTGGTAGTATCACATTTCTTGAGTATATCTCAGACTTGAGTCCTAAGATTGGACTAATGTTGGTATATTGTTTGCAGCTTTTCTTCTATATTCACCTGTCCTTGGTGGGCTTTCTGATGTTCTTTTAGAATAAGATCTTCTTGTGTCTTGATAGTCTGAAGAGCTTTCTTTAGGGTATAGTTCCTCAGGATACCCTTCTTCTGGTTCATTGGAGCTGGCAGAAAAGTACATCAACATTGTTGTGAGCTTTCTCTACTTTGTAGGTAATAGTGATTTTGTAATCCTGAAGAATAAGGATCCAGTAGGCTAGGATTTTGATAGGTTTCTTATGGTTGAATAGCCATTTGAGGGCTATATGGTCTGTGATCAGAGTGAACCTTTTTCCAATGAGATAATGCTTGAACAGAGTGACCACTTATATGACTGCAAGACATTTCAGTTTAGTGCTACCATAGTTCATTTGCTGCTGATTGGTAGCTTAGCTTGTATAAGCTATCATATGGTATTGTTGGTCAGATTCTTCTTGGGCTAAAACTGCTCCTAGGCTGTCTTTGGAGATATCTATGTATAAGATAAATGGCTTCTGTAGATTGGAGTATAAAAGGATTGGTGCCATTATCATGTGGTTCTTGAGTTCTTTGAAGGCTTTCTCTTGTGATTCTGTCTATTTGTAAGATACTCCTTTCTTGAGAAGAACTCAGATTAGATAGCAATTTGGGTAAAGTTCTTAATAAATCTTCTATAGTAGGATACTAATATCAGAAATGATAGTATTTCCTTCTGGGTCTTGGGTACTGGCCAATTGTTGATCTTCTTGGTTTTCTTTGAGTCTGCATGGATTCCTTCTTTTGAAACTATGAATCTAAGGAATTTAAGTTTCTGTTTCCTGAAATAGCATTTCTTGGCATTAAGTCTCAGGTGGTTCTTATAGGTGAGCTTGAAGAATTCTTCTAGGTGATGCAGGTGTTCATTGAAATTTGCTAAATAGATGTTGAAATCATTTATATATATAATTAGACAGTAGTAGTTCAAAGGGGCATAGACTGAATTCATCATTCTCTGAAAGATGGGAGGTATATTGTAAAGTCTAAAGGGCATTCAAAGATATTTAAACAGTTTTTTCTAGAGTAAGGAAGGCTGTCTTTTGGGTCCATAAGCATCTAATGGAATTCTGTGAAAAGGTCTATACTGAAGTATCTGATATCTTATAATTGATCCAAGAGGTCATTGATTCTGGACAAAGGATAGGTATCCTTTTCAGTGACTGAATTGAGTTTCCTATAATCTACACAGAGTCTCCATCCTCCTTTCTTTGGTATAATAAGTATAGGGCTGGCCCAGGGACTGGTTGAGATTCATATGACTCTATTGTCTAAGAGTTCTTAAATGTACTTCTTTTCAAATATCTTTAGGTGATGGGGTATTCTATAGGGTTTCTGCTGGATGGGTGTTACATTTTTTATATTTATGTGGTGATATGATGAATTGTATGGTAGGTTGCCATAATTAGTAGTAAAGATATCTTGATATTTATTGAGAAGTTCTACTAATTGGTACCATTGTTGGGGTTTCAATTCTTTTCTAATGTTGGTAGAAGGCTTCACTGTCTCCTAGATTACAGAGGGGTCTTTTCTTTCTTCTGGGACCTTTTGCTGTTTCCCAATAAGTTTAGTTTAATAAGTTCAATTGAGAAAAGGCACCAGATATCCTATAATGATTGCTTTTGGTAGAATGATGATTTCCCAACTTTTGTTATTTACTTGGGAGTGCACTGGGTTCATCTTGTCGGAGAATAGGTGTCCTTCAATGTCCAGATTCAGGATGTCTTCATTGGGTTCAAAGAAGAGATTTCTGGGGTCAGGTGGTGCAAAAATTTCGATGGTGGTTTGCTCTCCAAGCTCTAGGATGAGATTCTTGTGCAGTTTGACTGGCTGGTAGTATACTTGCTAGGGAACATTCTTCTTGAGATGATGACATAAAGGAGATGTACTTTCTTTTTGTCTGAGCTTCTAAATCCTTTCTTGTCTTATTCCTTCAGCCAGTTCAGAGACTTCTTATAATTGTGAGGTCTTGACTTTTATAAAGACTGCTTGGGCAATCTTCTGTCCTCTCATAATTCAGTGCTATTCTGTACTACTATTATGTAGAATGACCTTGATTTTGCCTATATATTAAGGGTCAATGGTTCCTCCTTCTACAGTTATTCCTTGTCTGGCAAGTCTAGACCTTGAGGTCAGTTGAATGTAAGTTCTTTGGGGTAGCTGTATGACTAGTCCAGTTCTGATTATGAATATTCTTTCAGGTTTAATGGATTTGTCCTCCAGACTGTAAAGATCATATCCTATATCTTCTGGGTGAGCTTTGGTCAGAGGTTTGGCCTTGGGATGTAGTAGGGCATACTGGGCAACATCCTTGCTGAGTTTGGGCTGTTTTTGGACTAAAGCTCTACTAGCAGAGAGTCTCCAGGCTCTGAGGTTAAGGTGTGGCCATATGGCTCTAGTAGAGGGGTCTTGGAGATAGTTGATTCCTCTTCTTCATATGGGGTCTAGGGCTTCCATGAAGTTGGTAGCATCTTTTACCCTTTCTTAGCAGATTATATATCTGATGAGAGCTAGGATATCTTCTCTGAAATCATAGATCTTGAGGGTCCTTCTTTCTGGCTTCTTGGTCTGGCTTTTTTGGATCTGGCTACTATTATCTCTTCTCTTCAAGATGTAGATTACAACATCATGACTGAGGTGAATTTTCTGATATCTGCAGTGTCAGCAGTCTGAGTGTCTTCTATAGTTACAATATCTCATTACTTGAAAATGCTATTCTTAGTTATTGATCTCTTATTGTCTCAGGAATCAGTACCTATCTTGGTTATAAGTTGAGGGAATAGTAGATAAGGGGTATACTTCTGTTTAGGTGAAAATACCTTGTCCTCTAAATTGACTTTGCAACTTAGTAGTAACTTCTTAGAAGGTAGTTGACTGTACAATTATAGTTGGAGGTTCCAATCTTTAGGGTCTCTGTCTTTCTTACTGGTCTAGTAGATGGCATTAATAGCAGTAGTCTCAGAGAGAGTGGAAGACCATTTGGTGTGGACATCTTTTTAGTTGAAAAGCCTTTTCTTGATGAGTTTCTTTCTTGAAAATAATGGGGATTATACTGGGTCCTTCTTCCATATTCCAAGGGTCATTATCTTCAGATAGTGTCCAGTGAGGTTCATTCAATGGAATGAGTTCAGGGACTTCTTCTTCTTCAGGTACTTCTTCTTCAGAAACCTCTTATTTGGGGGTTTCTTCTTTCTCAGATGATTCTTGATCCCAAATTGCTTGTACTTCTAAAGCTTCAGCTGCAGGTGTTTCTGGAACATGTCTGCATTTCTTCTTCTTCCTTCTACACTCAGGGCAGGCTGTGCCAGCTGAATTTCTTGTCCCAATAATCTTGGAGGAGTGCTCAGGGCACTTGTGTCTCTTAAGGTAGGTGGGGCCTCTCTTGATTTCTCCTGCAATGGCTCCAATAGTAATGGAGATAGTATTCTTGGCCCACACATTGTCATTTGGCTTGTCATCCACCAGATTGATTTGGGGATTGAGTCTGAGATCATTTCTATCTTTGGATTCTTCTTTCTCTTCTATGGTAAATATTTCACTGCTGACATATTCCTCCTGGATAGTAACCCTCTTCCTCTTCTTCAATTACTCATAGCTGGTCACCTTAACTCTATATTTCTTGCCTCAGTAGTCAAACTTGAGTACTTGTTGACTAATATCAACAACTGTATTCATTTTCTTCATCCAGTTAGTACCAAGGATTATGTCATAGGTAATAGCTTTGGTGACAACAGCTTTCAGGATAGAGAACTGAATATGTCCAAAAGAGATAGTGATATTTCATACTTCTCTAAGGGGTTGAGTTTGGGCTCTATCTGCTACTATAATGTTGAGATTGGATGGTCCATCAATGGACCATTGGAGGATATTCAGGAATTGCTTGGTAATGACATAGATAGCTACTCCTGTATCTATTAGGATTTTTGCCTTTTGTCCTCCAATGTCCCCATATAGGTAGGTGCTGACATATCTCTCAGCTGCTTGGACAGGGATGAGAACTGGTTCTTGCTGTGAGATTGGGACTTGGCCAGTGCTAGACCTAGTGGTCCTCATCAATTTGGTTCAGACTCTAGCTGGTGTTAGTTGTAGAAACTGTAGGAGAGGAACTTCTATATTGACTTTTGAATCTTTTGCCAGGCTTCATTATAGATATTTCTGGGTATGGTCTTTGGAGTGTACTTCTTCTTGAGCTTTGGGACAGCAGGTTTCCATTCTTCTTGCTCTATTTCTTCATTCTCTAGAGATAGCTCATTTGTCTCAAGGACAAAGGATGAAGGGGTCCAGAGAGATATTTCTACCTACTCCTCCTCAAGTTCTTCATCTTCCTCTTGAAATCTTCTGCTGATATTCCTGGATGGTCTTTCTATGGGTCTCTTTTTTTCTCTACTGGATAGACTATTTTTTGAGTGGTGACTTTGGTTGAGTATAAGTCTAGGTTACTATAGTCTTTACTATTGCTTTCTTTTCCAAAATCTTTGATAGAATGGACTTCAGTCTTCTTATACTTGGTTTCATTTCTTTGGTTTGGTGGTTCTGAGTCCCTTTAGTCACTTCTTCTGTTGTCACATTCAGTAGTATAGTGTCCAAATTGTCCATAGTAGAAATATTGGACTTGGGCTCTATCTTGGACAGGATATCTTCTTTCCTCTTACTGGTGGCTCATATTATCTCTTAGTAGATAATCTTGATTCCTTTGTGGGGAGTATCCTTGGTTGTCTTGATAACTCTGATTTTTGCATATAATAAGTTTTTCAATCTGTCCAACCAATCAGTCTAACTTGGAGCTAAGGTCTTAGATTTTGCTCCTATCCTTCTTTTCTTCTTTGGCTGGTCTTCTTTTTTTGGATCTTTCCTGTTCTTGGAGGAGTCCTTGTAGAGCTTTAACCAGTATATCTTATTTGTCATCCTTCCTGTCATAGTCACTCCAGGTAGTTCCTTATCTGACATTGAAGAATCCTTGGGCTATATCTACTTACTCTTCAGACCTTCTGATGCCTAAGATATGGATATGCTAGGCAATGTTCAGGGGAATTCCATTTATGAAGATCATTGGACCTATGATATCTTGGTTGGTGGTATTGAACCCAGCTATATACATTCTCTTCTGGATTCTTGTAAAGAATGTTCTAGGTAATTCTCTAAGATTTATCTTCATCTCTATAATGGATTCTTAAGCCTTATAGTGGATTTCATTTCTTATATATTTTTCAATAAGCCAGTGGACCATGGCTTTATATTCCAGCTCATAAGATACTACTGCTTGTATTTGTACTGCTAGTTCTGAGTATGGGTCTCTTGCTATTTGGTGGAAAATTCCTCTGGCTAGTTCTCTGAGCTGGGTCTTATAGATGACAATTTTTCTTTCATCTGAGAGGTTCCTCAGGGCTGTGATTCCCTCAATTCCATCAAGGAATTCTCTAGGATCTTCCTCCAGATATCCTGCAAAGGTTGGCAATAAGGTGGCCATTTCATTATCACTTTCTTCTGATTCTGGTTCTGGTCCAGATTTTGATTCAGATTCTGACTCTAATTCACTTTCTGAACTATTACTAGAAATGGAGGTACTTGGATATCTTGAGAATAGTGTTCTGGACCTTGGATGAAGTGGAATGAGTCTAGGTATTCTTGAAGGACCTACTTCCAATTCTGCAAAGGCTGGTGATAAAGGTTTGATGGGTGAGACTGGTGGGACTTCTCTGGAATATCTGGCTGCTGGATGCCAGACTTGTATAATAAAATCTTCTAGTTCTTATACAAGTTCTTCAAATTGTCCAACAGGGTCACCTATATTATCTGGTTGAACTGGTTGAGGATTTTGAACTGTGCTGACTTCTGGTTATAATCCTTCTAATGCTGAGTAGTTGGTAAGTCTTGAAGTAATTACTTCTCTTTCTGTCCAGATGCTGGTGATAACTGGTTCTCCTGTGGTAGCAGAGATTGATGTTATATCAAATATATCTAGTTTGATTATAAGTTCTTATAAGCTGAAAAGTTATATCAATTTTGAAATCTTTCCAGTTGAGCCTGCAAATATAATATGCCTGGCTCAATAGAGATAAATTCCAAAATTGGGGATTGGTATAGTTTGGCTTGAGCTCCCAGTTACTTTGTCAAAAAGCAATAAAATATTCTAAAATTTCTGAGATCCTTAGTATTTAGTAGATACAATGGTAGTTCCTCTGGTCACATAGTAGTCAATTTGTATGTCAGTTTTTTTATTGGGACAGTTCTCCAGGTATAGTAGCAATTTTGTATAATGGATAGTCTTTATATAGTATAGTGATCTCCTTATGTATAATAGTGTAGTAATTTAGCAGTTTTCCTTATATAATTTTTGTATGATAATCTTGTATAGTATGATGATCTCTATGTAGTACAGCAGATTCCCTATATGGTGTTCTAGCAATTTGGTGGATAACTCAATTTGGTAGATAAGTCAGTTTTGGTATAGATTCTCCTGAATCAGTGACTTACTAGAAATAAAGGATAGTATAGACTCTTCTGAGTTGGCTTACTGGGAATGGATAAATAACTCAGATGGCACAGACAACTTAGATGTAGATAATTCAATAACTCAGATAACTCAGATATTGCAGATCCTTTCTGAATCAGCAGATTTCTTTAGAAATAATAACTGATGATTGATTCTTCCTAAATCAGTGGCTTACTGGGAAAGGTTCTCTTCTTGGCAAATTTTTATCAAAGACTGGCTTCATTTATATGAATAAATCACTGTAAAGTTATATCTAGTAGACTGGCTTATAGTAAGGTTCCTTAAGGCTCTCTGAGAATGCAGATAACTTGGAATCAGTGGCATATTCCTTAAGTAGTGGATTTTTCTTCAAAAGGTAGTGAAGTTCTTTTTTGATTTGATCAGGAGGGGCCCAGTGGTGAGAAGGAGGACATCAGAGGATGTGCTGATGGAGGGGGCCCAGTGAGTGCGCTTTGGGGTCTCTGATGTGGTGAAAGGGGGCCAGGTGGTGGCAGCAGGCAAGGATGAGCTGGTGGATGTCCCTGAGGAGGAGTGGGATGAGGCTGCCAGTGTGGGTGCTGACACCATGATGTTGGATGCAGGATGGCCGGGGACTTCGGGAGGAAAGGAGGTAGGGAACTTGCTGTGGATGAGCAAGGTGATAGATAACCTTGCAGCTGATGCATTGGGAGAAGTGGACCTGCAGGTTATGCCTGAGGAGCACTGGGAGCAGATTCTGCATGGTGAGGGAGTGGTGGAGGTGCTGAAGGGTGAGATTCTTGGGGTTCTCTTAAAGGAGAAGAGGTATGAGATTGATGAGGTGAGGAAGACAGAACTGGTGGTGGCTGCGGGTGAGCAGGCGACATACTGCTGGGCTGAATGGCATGGTTTGCAGCTCTGGAGAGAGGCCTGTCTGGAGTATCAAGAGGAATTTAAGGAGAGGGAAGATGAGGCGATAGTAGAACTTCTGGGAGGGTTGGAGGCATGGGAAGCTGGGGAAAGGGAACTTGCTGCTGAGCATGGATTGGACTTGGTGCAGGAGGAGTGGAATGTGGACTTGTAGAGGATGGGATCACTTTGCCTTTTAACATTATTCCTTATGAACAGTACAACTAACAATTTCTCTTTGAATGTGAATGGGTTGCGAGGCTCGGGATGGTGTAAGAATATTTTTACTTGGCTCAAGGGTTTGGAGGCTGATCCATTTTTGCTACAGGATGTTTGGTGTGAGGATGAGGATAATTGGGTAGAGTGGACTAAGGAATGGGGAGGGACTACTGTGGGACTTCTTTTGCTCAAACCACTCGGAGCAAGCTAAGCCACACAGACATCTTTCAGTGAAAGACAACACGTTTTCAAGTTTTTATTTCGAATACACTGATGTACATCATGTGGTGGGAGTCTACCTACAAGGCACAACAAGTTTCGAAGAAAACCATCAAGTTTTGGTGACATGGCTAGTCAAAAATCCTCTAGCTCTGAGCATCTGGAGAGGAGGAGGTCTGGTCTGGGCCTTCCCAAGAGCTTTGCAGCTGCTGCAGGGGCTGGTGTAGCTGCTGGAAGGGCTGGTGGACAGGGGAGGACTGGTGGGCTTGAGGCCTGGCATATGGTGGTTGGGAATAGGAGGACTGCAGCTAGGCCCATGGGGGTTGGACAGGGGGGGCATAGTGTTGACAGGGGGAGGGGTCAGGTGACAAGTCAGGTGATGGGTCAGGTGGCTGGCAGGGGACAGGGGTCTGGTGGTGTGATGCTGGAGACTGGTTCTTCTGTGGCTGGGTAGGTAGCTGGGGAGAGGACTGCTGGTGGCGCAGCTGTGCCTGGTGGGATGACTACAGGGGTTTCAGGGGCCAAGGGAAAGGTAACTCTGGCAGCAGGAACAGGCAAGTTGGTGGTGAGGCCTTTCTTCTACAAATCAGTGTCAACATGGGCAGTTTCGGCGAACTTTCTGGGATTGGTAATGTCAGCAAAGGAGGTGCTGAGACTGGTGGGAGAGGAAGTGGCTGGGGTGGAATCCCTGAAGTTCATCCCTTCAGCAGAGGCTGTGGAGATTGGATTTGTGGAGGAGGATGTGATGGTGAAGGCACTGGAGAAAGGAATGGTGGTCAAGGGTGTCCGGATTGGAATAGTGAGGTATCTGAGGTGGAATCTGCATACTGTTCGGCTGGTGGTGGAAGGATTGCCAACATTGGGCAGACAGGAGACCAAGGAGATAGTGATAGAGGCACTGGGTGGATATGGCAAGATGGTGGACTTTGGGTTCATGTTTTGTGAGGGCACCAAATTGAGGAATGGCAACTGCAAGGTGATGCTGCGACTGGAAAGTAAGGAGGCTACTGGGCTGGGCCGCGACTGGCCTGAAGGGATCAGAATTGGGGGGCAAGAGTGCAAGGTGTGGAGGAGGAAGGGAGCAGAACCAGAGGAGAAAGAGTTGGCGATTGCTCTGGAGGAGAGGGAGGCTGCCAAGGAGCTGCAAAAGAGGAAGTGGGAGGAGTATACCAAGGATTGGATCTGGATCGAGACTGATGGCAAGTGGAAGAGGTGGTGGAAGGGAAACTGGGAGCATCTGCAGGCGGCCATTCAAGGAGCAGCAGTGGAAGAGAAGGCAAGAGTAGAAGCGGCCAAGAATCAGATAGAAGGAGTGGAGGCAGTGGAGGTGTCTTTTTCTCAGCTGGGTGGTGTAGAGGACTTGGCACATGCGCCAGTGAGAGGAAAGTGGGCAGATAAGGAGGAGGTTGGTGGAGGAGGCTTTGAGGTGGATAATGAAGTGGTGCCGGAGACTCAGGTGGAGGATACCCATATGGCTGGGGCGGTGAATGTTCATTGGGAGTGCCCTGAAGCTGGCGAGGTTATTCACTTAGAGAAAGTTGCGGAGGAGAATGAGCTGGTGGATGTGGCTTCTGATGTGTCTGTAGACAGAGAGCAACTGCAAGAGCTGAGCAGGACCCCCAGGCCATTGACTCCTGGGCCCCTGGTGATGATGGCAGAGAGCTGATATCAGGCAGTACTCGAGGAGCTGGCAGAGGAAGACATTAAGGAAGTGGACATATTTCAAGAATCTCAGGAGGCTTGGGAAGGATTCCTCAATGTAACGATGTAGGGGCCTAAGCTGGTGATAGCAATGGTGGCTGCCCTTCTGGATGATGAGGGATATGATGTTGATGAAAGCAGGATGGCCGACATCAGGAAGGTGGCAACTGAGAGAGTGGACCTATTCTGCAGTAGTGCAAATGGTGATCGAATCTGGAGGGCAATTTGTGAGGACCAGCAAGAAATCATTAGAGGAAGGGCTGAGAAGGTGGTAGCAGTTCCAGATAAGCTTTAAACAATTCCTTTAATGATGATGAATAACATACATATACTGTCGATCAATGTCAATAGATTGTGAGATGGTGTTAAAAGATGGCGGCTTTTCAGATGGCTTAAAGTCAGGAGGTATGATGTGGTGTTTCTTCAGGATGTTTGGGCTTATGACAAGTCAGACTATGAGATGTGGAGTAAAGAATAGTATGGTGGATCAGGTTGAAATAAGCAAGTTGGCATCTTGGTTGGTGTAGGCAAAGGGGAGCTGGTGGAGGTAGAGATCTATGGTGACAGATTGATCTGGGGAAGACTAAAGAGTGGGGCAGGTGATGGGCTAATGGTTGGCTCAGTTTACCTCCCTGCAGTTGGCATAGAGCAAAAGCAATGGGTTGAGAGATGGCAGGCATGGGATGGTCAGGAGGTGGTTGCTTTAGACATTCTGGGGGGGGACTTCAATATGGTGTATGATCATACACTAGATAGGTCTGATGGTGGAGCAGGAGTTGCGGTATCCTCTGGACTTTCTCAATGGCTTCAGGTGGAGCGTGACATGGGGCTGGTAGATGGCATGTGACAATGACAGAGAGATAAGTTGGGACCTTTCACTTGGTGGCATTCGGTTGGAACGATGTTAGTTGGGACATGGATAGATTGGATACTGGTGGTGGAGTGCTGGGGCAATGTACTGAACACTACTGAGGTGCACTGGTGCCCTTGGTCTGATCACTGGGGAGTGGAGGTTTGTGGTCAATTCCAGGCAGCAAGCAGTGGTAGAGGGCACTGGTGCCTCAATATAGCCTTACTCAGGAGAAAGGAGGAGAGAGACAATTTTGTAACAGTTATAAGAAAGGAAGTTCTGTGATGGCAGAATGAAGGGCAGGTGATAGCTGAGTGGTGGGGTAAATTCAAACACTTGGCTGGTGCCTACTGGTGTGATGTGAGAGAAGTGGCAGAGAAGGAACAGAAGGACAAGAAAAGAAGAGTAGAGAAGGGGCTGAGATGGCAGTTGAAGCTTTTGGAGAAGGGGAACTTGTCTAGAGTGGTGTGCCACCAGTTGGCATTAGAGGTGGCAGAGTTGCAGGCGGATTTAAGAGTATCAGAGATCAGAATGGTGGATGGTCTGCTGGCCAGGCTGCAAGCTAGATAGTTGGAAGAAGGAGAGAGGCCAATGAGATATCTATCTGGTGTTCTGAAGGTCAGGAGAGTACAACATAGCTGGGCCTCAGTACTGCATGAAGATGGAGTAGAGGTCTCTGGGATTGCTGAGATGTTAGGAGAGGTGTCTGGTCAGTGGCAAACTCTTTGGGGGAACAAGCTGAAGAGGCGGGACTTGGGGAGGTTGATGACAATATGGTGACTAATTGGCCAGTGACAGCAATTCCCGAGATAGGGGAGGCAGTCATGGGAGAGGTGTCCCTAGATGAGGTATTGGAAGTACTGAGGAAGATACAGACTGGTTCATCTCCTGGGGAGGATGGGTTGCCCTGGGAATTCTGGAAGGAGTTCAAGGCCAAGTTTGGTGACTGGTTGGTGGAGATGGCCAATGCTGTTCTGAAAGGAGGTAGCTGGATTGGCAATAGGTCCTTGGGGCTAGTTTCTCTTCTTTATAAGGAGAAAGGAGATCGACAAGTGTGGCGAAATTGGTGACCTATCATGCTGCTGAATGTGGATAGAAAGCTGGTGTCAAAGATTCTAGCAGGGAGGATGCAGCAGTTTATTGGTGCGCTAGTGGAGGAAGAGCAGTGAGGATTTGTCAAGGGGAGGCAGATCAGAGATAGTACTGCTTGGATACAGAATGTTTTAGAGGGCTGTAGGAGCCAGCAGGTAGATGGACAGATGGTCTTTCTGGATCAAGAGAAGGCCTATGACAGAGTGTGGTGGAGTTACCTGGAGGCCATTCTAAGGAGGGCAGGGTTTGGTGTAGTAGAGACAAGGCAACTGATGGGCTTGGTATAGGGATGCCAAGCAGCAGTAATGATGAATGGATGGTGTGGACCAGAGTTTGCCTTCGGGAGAGGGATACCACAGGGGGATCCTCTCTCTCCCCTTCTTTACATACTTTCTCTAGAGCCTCTGCTGGTGTGGCTGAAGGGGCGACTCTCTGGACTGCAGATGGGAGATGTGGTCTGGCAGTTGGGCACCTTTGCAGATGATATGGTGGTAGGGTTGGGTAGCTGGGAAGATGTAGTAGTACTGCAAGAAGGGGTAGGACAGTACAAGAGGCTGGCAGGGGCAAAGTTGAATTGGGGCAAGTGTGAGACAATGGAACTTGGTGCTGGCCTGGGGAGACATGGACAATTTGGACAATTGGTGGCTACAGGGAGTGCTGTTCATTATCTGGGTATCTGGTTCTCGGTATATGGGACAGTCCTGCCAAGGGAGTGGTGGTGTGGACTGATTCAGAAGTTGGAAGGTTCATTGACAAGTTGGTCAGGGAGGAGCTTCTCCTTGGTTGGCAGGATAGTAGTCTTGAATGTATATTGGCTGCCCAAACTGTGGTATCTGGGTTATCATCTGAATTTCCCAGGGTAGGTGGTGCAGCAGCTGAAGAAGATGGTAGAAGGGTGGATATGGCATGGAAGGCATCTGCAGATTGGTTGGGAAACTTTGGTGATGAGGACTACTGATGGAGGCCTGGGGCTGGTAGATTTCAGATGCCGACTAAAGGTACTTCGGGGTTGGTGGGGGCACCAGATATTGGAACTTGGTGAGGAGGGTTGGGGCAGGCTGGCCATAGACAATTGGGAGGTCTGGTTCTGCCCCCATGGTGAGGTCTGGAAGGATATGCAGGGCTTGATTCAGGTTGGAAGTGTAGGTAGGCTGCAGTTTAAGGGGTTCTGGTGGGGTATTATAGAGGCCCGGCTGGCCATGGGGTTAGCAGGCCCAGAGATAGAGGTGGGTGAGAACTCTGAGCAAAGATGGTGACAACTGGGAGAGCTGCATATTGGTGGCCACAGTCTGAAGGAGTACTCTTTGAGTGAGGTGACAGAGTGGATAAGGTCTGGCCCTCTGGAGAGATGGCCACCTGGTTGGCAGAGGGCTGGTATTGGTGAGGACTGGGAGTGGGCTTGAATTTGGAATTGGGGAGCTTCAGTATGCAAGATAGTACTCCCTAAGTACTGGGTGGTTTGGTGGCGATTCCTAAGGTGTAATGTGATGCTGAGCTACCAGACTGGCTGGATGGAGGTTGATGGCTGTCGGAACTGTGAGTGGTGTAATGAGGTGGATGGAGGGGTCATTCAGATGCCAGAACATGTTCTGGGGGCCTGCCCAGGTATGGAAGGGTTTTGGCAGAGCTTGGAAGGGTACTGGGACCCAGAGAGGCATAGGGCAGAGGATCCGGCCAGCCTGGTGGTCAAGTGCTGGCTGGTTGGGGAGATTGGTGATATATGGAGGGGCCTAGACTGAGTTTTGGGGGTCTGGGTCCTGATGGCGGTACATTGGCAGTGGATCTTTGAACAGAACCCATGGATGGGGATTGAGGAGATGGTGGAGCAGTGGAGGTGGCTTGTCCAGGAGGTAGTTCAGGAGTGGTGGCATCAGGGGAGATGGCTTCAACCAGGGGCCATAAAAAAGGTGCAAGAAATTGTATGGCAGAGTCGAGGGTTCCTGGTGTTGGATGATAGTGGAGTAAGATGGAAGGAAGGAGTTGGATGAAGGGTTCCACCTCTATATATTTTATGATATTAGTAGTGGTTTGTGTTCTTTGTAATTGTACTAGATAGTTCATAATAAAGGAGTCCAAGAGACTATAAAAAAA
>RBNI01003129.1:0-16604 GCA_003990745.1 Jimgerdemannia flammicorona
TCACACTTGTACTACGTGACTGCATTCCGACTCAGCAAAGCACTTAGTGCTACATCCATATTTAGCATAGCCCAGATAGCCCCTCACTAGTATAAATACCCCCTCCCCCAGACCTCAGAATCTCAGATCTGAACAATCCGAACACAACTCCTAAGCACTTCCCCACAATACCCTTTACACAACTACTCCTAGTATAGCAATATCATGAATAGCGAATAAACCTATTTAATAACCCACAAACCACTCTTAAGTAAATTCGCTCTCTGTTAGGTCCTACTCCTAACCCCGTCACGAAATTTCCTAATTGGGTATTGTCTGCAGCGATACGCCAATTCAACTAAGCTGGTCTTAGTTTCTTGAACTTCCTGAATTACGGAAAATCCTGAACGTCCAGAATTAGTCCAAAAAAGGACTTTGGTTGAGACGTCAACCCGATCTTGAAATCAATAAGCGTAGAGGACGTACTCCATACGAAATTGATCTTGACCATAAGAAAACGGTCTTCCAGAACATCCAGAACTTCCAGAAAACCCTTCTAGAACTACGTAACGGTTACCCTAAAAAGCAACCCTCTTACAGTTGTCTAGTTAGTCTGCTTGGGGATTTTGGGCTGTACTGGCTTCTGGTTCTGGTTGGAATTCTTCTGATACTGGGTAGTTGGCAAGTCTTGAGGTGATTACTTCTCTTCCTGTCCAGATACTAATGATAACTGATTCTCCTGTGGTGGCAGAGATTGGTATTGTATCAAATGTATCCAATTTGACTATGGGTTCTTATGAGCTGAAAAGTCATGTCAATTTTGAAATCTTCTCAGTTGAGCCTATAAATATAATGTACCTGGCTCAATGGAGGTAAATTACAAGGTTGGGGATTGATGTAGTTTGACTTGAGCCCCCAGTTACTTTGTCAAAAAGCAACAAAATGTTCTAAGATTCCTGAGGTCCTTGGTGTTTAGTGATATAATAGTTAATCTGGATATAGTAGTAGTTCCTCTGTTTATATGGTGGTAAATTTATGTGGATTTTCTTATTGGGATATTTCTCTGGATGTAGTAGCAATTTGTATATAAATGGGTTTCCTTCTTGGGTCAACTGGGAATTGGTAGAATTTCATGTATAGTATGATGATCTCTATATGTGACAGTCTGGCAATTTAGTGGTTCTTCTTATATGATTTCTGCATAACAATCTCTTATATAGTGTGACAATCTCTGTGTAGTGTGATGGGTTTCTTATACATGATAGTCTAGTTTTTCTTCTTGGGTGATGATCTTCAAAAGTATGTGATTTCAGGCAGATGGCTTGATTTGGCATGGCTTCCCTGAAATGGCAGCTTACTGGGAATTATACTGGTGGTAGGTTCTTCTTAGACTCACTAGGAATAAACTAATAACTCAGATAGTATGGATTCTTCCAAATCAGGCTCTTCTGTAAATAATAACTCAGGTTCTTAGTAAGTTACATCAAGACTGGCTTTATTTGCATGAATGAATTACTGCAAAATTGCATCAGATAGACTGGCTTATGGCAAGAAAGGTGGGCTCTCTGGGAATGTGGCAAATAACTCAAAAGGTGGTGAAGTTCTTCACTTGAACTTGGTGGCAAATCTTCAGGCTTATCTGGCACATGAATCAAGACTTTATATCGGAAAGTGGACCAGAGTGGGAAAGGAGCAAAGATCACAATCTCCTAGTAGTAGCTATAGAGTAGGTGTTTCTCCTAAGTATTGTAATCCTTCCTGGATCAAGTGGCTTTTGGCAGGCATATCTCTCAAAGTGCAGTAGGCAATCTTGTCTTTTGCTTTATATTTCAGAACTGAGGTTTATTCACTCTTATCTCTGGGTATTTTATATAAGTTAATTGTTATCTGGTTGCTATATAGCTAACTATAGATTTACTACTTCTGATAATTTTTGAGTGTATTCTCTGGGTATAGGTGTGTCCACAGGATGTAAGTGTGTCTGCAAGACATGAGTATATCTACAGACACAGGTGTGTCCTCAGGATACAGATAAATAACCCTGGTCTGGTATCCTGGCCAATTATAGTATGGCAAATGTGAGTAACTATAATACACTGAAAGTCATATCATGCTGGGAGCCCATGTTATCTGGCTAAGTATGCTAATTGTTCACATCATCTGGCTAAGTTATAATTTAGATAATACATTTTGATTTGTTACAGTAGACTAGAGCAGAAAATGTATTTGAAATTTCAGACTGAGGTTTATTCACTCTTATCTCTAAAGTATTTTATATATAGTAGTTACTATTTAATAGCTAACTATAGATTTGCTATTTATAGTAGATATTTCTAGTTCAATATAGTGTATAGGTTCTATATGGTGTAAAGATCCTGTATGAGATCAATTCCTAATTTATTATATCTGGTTATTTATATAGATTGGTATAACAAAGCAGTCCTAGACAGCTCAGAATATTTTTGACTACTTCTTATATCTGTGACTACCTAGTGTACTTATTATAATATCTGGCTAATTCAAATAGTATATTTTCTGTGAATCATTACAACAGCTCTCACTAAAGAGTGGTCTGTTCCAGACTATCCTTTAGTTATTATTTCAATTTTCATAAGTATCTTCAGTTTCAATATCTGAGTCATTATCTTTATTTATATTAGAATTACTTTATTTTACTAGCTCTTCTTCTTCTGAGAACAGAAGTTTGATATAATTGATAATACTCAAGTAGGTGGCTGGATTCATTCCTTATATATTGTTTAAAGGCAACTGTAACTATATCAATCCAGTGATATTTCATTTGTAGAGTATATATAATCTGTCTGCAGTAATAGTATCTCTTTATATTAGGTCTATGGTACTTCTGATATAGGTCTGCTTAGAAGCTGAGAGGATCTGCAATTGTTCACTAATGGTATAGTAGACCTATAGTTAGTGGACTATCTGGCTAAGGTAAGATTCTCCAGATAAATCTGAATTCACTAATAGGGGTTTCCATTGGCTTAGTAGTATTGCGGTAAAGAAACTGTGAGTAATTGAAATGAGCTGAGAACAAAGGTTTGGAGACACTGATCAATTCTCTGATTCATAATATAGAGAGAGAGATATCTTAAGGTGATCAATATATACTAGTATTCTCAGAGTTCATCTATTCATACTTATTAAATATATACTAGTTCCTCTGATATTATATACAAGATAAGATCCTTCCATTTAGGCTCCAATTTGGCAGTAAAGTTTATTTCAATCATACTTCTTCAAACTAATACTTGATCTCCAATCTTGATCTTTTGATTTTCTACTTCTGATTATAATGCTTTATTGTCTTTCTTAAACCTTAATTATCTGAGTTCAGGCTTGATTATATAATTGTTTTACATTTCCAAAGAGGTCTCCAAGGTTCTTATAATTAGTAGTTCTGGTTTTCTTGGTAAACATTATCTTAAATAGCTTTTATTTAGTAGAGCCAGCAGGGGTATTCTAAATTTCCCATATAATCTCAAGTAAGCAGAGATCTCAGTTAGTAGGATTGACTAAGGCAAGTCTCTTCTTGATAGTCTGATTTATTGATTCTATCATACCATTGGTTTGAGAGTAGTATGATGTAGTCTGTTTGAGATAGATATTGTGAATTTGGATATAACTTGTAATTATATTATTAATGAATTCTGTACTCCAGTCAGAGATAAGTTCTTCTAGAGGTCTATATCTAAGTGTGTGTTCATAGAAAAAGTCAACAATAGTCAAAGCATCAGTAATTTCTATTAGGAAAGCTTTAGGCCATTTGGTTAAATGTTCTATAAATACTAGAATATACTTATTTCTTTTAGTATAACTGATAGAGGTCCAATAATATCTACTCTCCATCTTTAGAAGATATTGTTCAGTAGTATAATTGGTTTTAGTAGTGCTTAGTAGTTCTTCCTTCCTTAATACTTCTGGTAAATATTATACTTCTTAAATATATCTCAGACACATATTCTGAGGTTTGGTCAGAGTTGGTATATTGTTTGCAACTTTTCTTCTATATTTGTCTATCCTTAATGGACTTTCTGATGTTCTTTTCAGATGAGGTCTTCTTGTGCCTTAGTAGTCAGAGAAACTTTCTTTAGAGTGTAGTTCCTCAGTATACTCTTCTTTTAATTTATTAAGGTTGGCAAAAAAAAAATCAACATTGTTATAAACTTTCTCTGCTTTATAGATGATGGTAATTTTGTAATTCTATACTATAGTAGCACCAAACTAGAATATCTTATAGTTATATAGACAGTCACTCTATTCAAACATTATCTCATTAAAAAAAGATTCATCCTCATAACTGATTATACTACTCTCAAATAGCTATTTAACTGTAAGGAATCCACCAGAATTTTTGTCTGCTAGATTCTTATCCTTGGTCTACTGCTGATTAGTAGCTCAGCTTACATAAGCTATTATATAGTATTATTGGTCAAGTCCTTCTTAGGCTAGAACTACTCTAAGGCTATCTTTAAAAGTATCTATATATAAGATGAAGGGCTTCTATAGTTTGGACTATATAAGAATTAGTATTGTAGTTTTTTTTTTTTTTTTTTTTTTTTTTTTTTTTTTATAGTTACTTGGACTTCCCTTTATTACCTCAATCTATAATAATAATACAATATCACCCACATCTCTCAACCGATATCCCTCAGATTGCCCTCTCTACCCTCTATCCCTTCCTGTTGAAGGTTAACCCAGTCACCCATCACCTAAATCCTCCCTTCACTTTTCTGATAAATATAATTCACCAAACTCCAGTGGCTCCCCCTGCCCAGTCCCCACCCTCTCCACCAACCATTCAAAATGTCCAGTAATAGCCATTCTCAACATACTACCCTAGCCCTGACCCCAACCTGCTGGCCCTCCTCAAATATATGTAACCAATACCTGGCCATCCTAATCCAAATTGCCAGAGCCCAACCCAGGGTCAACCATTAATTCCCAACCCCTCCTACTAGCCTTCAGTGGAGCTCTCCCAATCTCCCCCCATCCCCTCCCACCAGGGCCCACAGTCCTAACTGGCCTGCAACTTGGCACCAAAACTCCCCTAAAATGTCACACTTGCCAAGCCAATGTTCAGGCATTTGTAGCACTCCCCCTTCCTGTCTAATATTCAAACATTCCTCATACTCAAATGTGCCATCTACCACTAAGTGTCCAGACCGATAGTTCAACATCACATTCTGCCTTAGAAACTGCCACCACACCACCCAGAACTTGGGGGGAAGCCACTGCATCACCTGCTTGCTCTAAGGCCAAAGACCATTCTAGTCCCACTCCTTACCAATCCCCACTCTCTGCTATGCCTCAGGTCACAGGTCCCCCCCTAAGCTCTGCATACACTCTATTCCATTACCAAGCTGAAAATCCTCCACCAAAACACTACCCAGTAATAGCCTGTCCCATCTTCACATCTGCAGTCTACAATCTTCCTCTCCCTCAGCCCCCTGCCACCGAAGTTCAATTCTTCTAGCTCCCTCCACCACCCTTCACCAAAAGCCCTTATACCACATTCTCCTGCTCCCATCCAGGGCCACTATCACAAGCAGATCACCAGTTGCTCCATGGGGGGAATACTGGGCCTCCCATACCCTCTGCATGAGTGGAACCCACTCCTGGCCCCTTAACTCACTCACCCTCTTCAGCCACCATGCTCACAAGCAATAAAGGTATTTAGTAAAGTCCACCAAGCCTAGCCTGCCTTTGTCCACAGGTAGAGTTAGAACCTTCCATTATATCTGACTTCACTGTCCAGCCCAGATCCATGATCTTGCTATCTTCAGAAGTCACCTGACCACCTATGTTGGGAAGTCCAGATGATACCCCACATACCATAGCTTTGGTAGCCAATACACATTCATCACCATTACCCTTCCTGCCAAGGATATATGCTGACCACCCCACTGTAAGAGCACATCACCCCATACTAGGAGTTGCTATTTCTACTAAGCATGGGGTAGGAGAGACCCATATATCAAGAAGTAGATCTCCAGATAATGAACTAGATCTCCTACTGGTACTACCATTCCAATCATATTGCCACCAACTATTCTGCCACCTAGCACCAGAGTCTCACATTTGTGCTAATTAAGCCTAGCACTGGAGCTCCTCTCATACTATTCCACAGTCCTCCTCAATTTCTCCACATCTGCCAGCAAACCCTGTCTGACCACCATATCATCCACAAAGGCCCCCACTTTCCAATTAATCTCTAGAATGTCCAAACCCCCAATTTGATACTGGATCCTGTCCAATAGGGGCTCCAAGGAAAGGGCATATAAGATGGGTGACAAAGGGTCACCTTGTGGCACCCCCAACCAAGTGGAAAGTTACACACCTATGGCCATTGACTACCAATACTATCTGACTGTTTTCCAAAAGACTGATGAGTGACCTCCTGAACCCTGGGAGAATACCCACTCATTTCAGCACTCCCTCCAACCACTCTGTCATAGTCTTTTCCTGATCCAGAAATACTAGTCTGCCATCAACCCTGATTGCCCAAGCCCCTTCAATTATGCCATAGACCCAGGCCATCCTGTCTTGGATCAACTGACCACCAACAAATCCTCTCTGCTCTACTCCCAGTACTTGCTGAGCAATTCCCTGCAATCTAGTCACCAAGATCTTTGTCACCAGCTTGTGGTCTATATCAAGAAGCATGATTGGCCACCAGTTCTTCTAATCTTCCCTTCTCCCCTTATCCTTATAGAGCAAGGAGACCAGCCCTAAGCACTGGCCCCCAATCCAAGTTCCAGACTGAAGAACCTCATCACACATTGCCACCAACTCATCCAATACTACCTCCACCCCAGCTATCTTTTTTCAAAAATCCCAGAGGAGTCTATCCTCCCCCAGAGCCATCTTCTTGCTTGTTGAAGCCAGAATCTTACAAATTTCCTCCCCCCTCACTGGGTCCCCCAGAGTCCCCAGACCCATCACTGGATCTGGATGCCAATCCTCCAACTGCCTTTCAATGTCTGAGGAATTCTCACCCCCTTCTTCCTCACTCTATAGATCCTCCCAGTGGGACCTTAGTAATCCCAGAATTGCTGGAGTCCCCACCACCATCTCCCCATCCTCATCCAAGAGACCATCCCACCACTATTTAGTTCTCCATACTTGTAGCATCTGCAATAGAAACCTAGTAGGTCTTTCTCTCTCCTCCAACCCTTCCCACCTCAGCCTTGCCACTATCCCCTTCAGGTTAACCTCTTCCTCCAAATATATCACTTCCTTAATCCTCGACTTCCTTGTGAATCCACACAATATGCCAATCTGCCCCCTCCCAATCCTCAAATACCCCCACCCATCTCCCCAGGAGAGCTGCCAGCTACTGTGAAGTCCAAAGCACTCTCTGCCACCACTGAACACTCCTTTCTTTCTCTGCCTCCCTCCAGTATCTCTGAGCATGTGATTTCAGCCTCTGCCAGTGATCACCAATTACCAGGCCTTGCTCCTGCCACCTTCCAATTTTTCCAACAACCTCCTCCTCTCAGACTGCTCATAAAGCACCATCCTCCAACCAAGAGGAATTCAGTCACCAATGTCTAGGCCCATCCCCACTTCCCCCAAAACTCTCCCCCCCCCTAGCAGACCCCAGTGATCTGACCATGGGTACCAAGCCACCTTCAGCACAGTCCAGAAATCTGCTCCCCAGCACTCTGCTGTCAATACCCAGTCAATCCTAGAACTCAACCCTACTGCCCAGTGAGTATAAATTTGATGCTTACTCCAGAACTGTCTCCCTGAATCAACCAAAGAACTCAGCCTCTCCATCTTTATCCAATCCTCCATCCCACCACTTCTGCTTCTCATTCCTCTCCCACCATTGACCCTATCTATTACATTATCCCTTACTATGTTGAAATCCCCTCCAAGGCAATCAATCTCTACCCCACCCATGATACTGACCTCTCTCAAATTTCTGATCCAATCTACCCATTCCCCCCTTTCCACTGGGCAATAATATAATTCAACTGTCAAAGACTCCATCTAGGCCTCTTCCACACTCACAATACCAACCAACTCCCCTAATGTCCAATGTCACCAATGTCCCCCATCCCCTTTCAAACTAGGATACCCACTTGCTCCAACTATACAGCTGCCCCCCCCCACTCCCTAGTCCAATTCTGTAAGTCCACATCTATCTCATAGCATATATCCTGCAGTAAGAAGATATCTGCATCCAATCCCTTAAGCTACCCAAATATGAATTTTCACTGAGTTGCCTCCCTCAACCCATTCATATTCAAAGAGAATATTTTGGTTGTACTGTTCATATTGAATAATGTTTAAATTTGAGAACCCAACCTAGTATTCCATGCTCATCTCATCTCCAGCCAGATCCAATTGCTGCTCTGCTTCTAGGTCACTTTCCACTACAGCCTGAGCATCTAATGTCTCCAAGATCTCTTGACCTTCTGCCCCATCCACCACCTCCATCTCTGCCTGATAATCTGTGCAGACCACTATCCACTTATCCAAGTCCTTCCTCAAATTCCACAAGTATACTACTCAGTCATTCACAATCTCTCGAAGTTCCTCCTCCTGCTGATCATCCACTTAATATGTGACTGATTCCAAGAGTACTGCCAGAATCTCATTCCTAATCTTCCTTGGTACCTCCTCACCATGGAGGATTTCCTCCCAGTAACTATCTTCCATAACCTGGAAGTCCTCTCCCCCCAACTCCTCTGCTGCCACCCCCTCCAGTATCTTCTACAGCCACTTCTTCTCATTCACTGCTTCTGTGATACCCTGGGCGACCCTCTCAACTCCCATCACTGGGTCCACCAGAGCACTCCTCCTCACTGATTCATCCCACTCCTCCTCAAGGTACATCTAGCAATTCCTCCTCACCCCTGGCTCCACCTGGAATGCTATACTAAGGTTGTACTCCCTCTCTCATTTCCATATCCACCTCTATGCCACCCTGTCCCTCCTTACTCAGTCCTTCCTGGGCCCCACCTTGGGTTGTCCTTTGCTCCCCAGCCCAGGCACTCTCCCACAGTCCTGCACTACCTTCTTCTGTACCACTGCCAGCCCCACTGCCTCCCAACTTCTCCAGCAGCTCCTTCTGGATTTACCTTCCCTGCATTTTCTCACAGGTTGTCTGGTCTATTCTGATCCTCTTGCCATTCACCAATTCCACCACCATCTTGGCTTCATACTCCTTCTAAGCCAATCGCCTCCTCTCAACTGCTCCTGCAAGGTCCTCAAGAGCCTCCAGCAAATCCTCCTCCTCTTCTTGCATCCCTTTCACCTGTGAGACCTTGCACTCCACCAGACCTTACTTAAGAGTTGCCAGCCAGTCTCTCGTCTTCCCTGTGTTCTCCTTTCCAGCCAGCCTCACCCAGATGTCAATGTCTCCAGTCCAAAGCTCAGTATCTTCCCAGACTCTGAACCTAATGTCCACTATTTCCCCATACTCCTTGACCACTTCTACAATCAACTCTCTGGCCCTCTCCCTCAACACCATAGGAAGATTCAGCACTATCAACTACACCACCTGAGGGTCCCAGTGCATGCACCTGGCCATAGAGATTACTACTCCACCCACCATTACCCCCTTCTCCATGGCTGCCAACAATAACTCCTCTTCCTCAAACCTGACCTCAATCTCTTTCTTCCCCTTCAAGAACTTCACTGATGCTGCCCCCTTTGCCTCCTGTGCTACCAGCCCCAAGATCATCCTCATAGTTACTACTAAGCCCCAGAAATACAGTGTGATGGCGAATTCTGACCTTGATTTCTTGAGCAATGGTGCCGCCACCAAACCCATCACACCATCTGCCAGGTCCCCGGGCCTTATGCCCCCCCCCTGTCCTGAACTGCCAACTACCATCACATCTGGATTTTTTTCCAGATCTCCAGTCACTGCTCTATCAGTAGTCACATCTCCAGCCCCTACTTCCCCCCCTCCCCTACTGGCCAACTCTCCCAAGGGGGCCCCTCCCTGTCTTCCAACAGTGGCCATTGAAGACTTCTTTAGGCCCAACCAACTATCCAGCCCAGATGCCATTCTCCCCATCTTAACCTTGTCTGCAAAGGTCATTCTCTCCCCTCCTTGTTGCCTCAATCCACTCCTTCCTCTGCCTCCAGTGCCATGGCCCACCATAGAAGACCCCAGCATTCCCAAACCATCACCGCTCCTCCTTTCTATATGCTGCAAGTCAAAGGCACTACTGCCCCCCTGGCCAACACACTCACTAGTATGATCATTGCTATTCATATTATTAGTTGCCTTTTGCTAAAAACATTGTCAAGAGTATTGTCTGAGTCTTGTGTCACCTGAATGTTACTGGTGAAAGGTGAATTGGTATTGTAGTCATGTAGTTCTTAAGTTCCTTGAAGGCTAGTTCTTATAGTTCCTTTTATTTATATAGTACTTCTTTCTTGAAAAGAGTTTGAATCAGGGCAATGATTTGGGCAACATCCTTAATGAATCTTTTATAATAGAACACTAATATCAAGAATGATAGTGTTTTCTTTGAGGTCTTAGGTACTGGCCAATTGTTGATCTTTTCTGTTTTTTTTGAGTATATAGGATTTTCTTTTTTCAAAACTATGAATCTAAGGAATTCAAGTTTCTGTTTTCTAAAATAATATTTCTTAGCATTGAGTCTTAGATAATTCTTATAGATTAGCTTAGAGAATTCTTCTAGGTAATATAGATATTCTTCAAAATTTGCTAAATAGATATTAAAATCATTTATATATAAAATCAGGCAGTGATGAATCAGTGGGTCATAGACTGAGTTCATAATTCTTTGAAAGGTAGGGAGGTATATTATAAAGTCTAAAGGATATTTGGAGGTACTTAAACAGTTTTTCTAGGATAAGAAAAGCTGTCTTCAGAATGTCTTTGAGATTCATAAAGATCTCATAGAATTCTGTCAAAAGGTCTATATAGCTAAAGTATGTGGCATCTTGTAACTGGTCCAAAAGGTCATCAATTCTAGGCAAGGGATGAGTATCTTTTTCAGTAACTAAGTTGAGCTTCCTGTATTCTATGCAGAGTCTTCATCTCTCTTTCTTTAGTATAATAAGTATAGAGCTGGCCCAAGGGCAAGTAGAGGATTAGGTGACTCTATTTTTAAGAGTTCTTGAATATATTCCTTTTCAAATACCATTTTTTTTTTTTTTTGAATGGTGTCACTTGGACTCCTTTCTTTATTAATATAGCTATCTATCCTATATATAATACACTAAGCCTACCTCTATCCAATCCCCCTAGGCCCCCCCCCCCCCCCCCCCCCCCCTCCCTACCCCCTTGATTAAAGACTACTAGGCCATTAATCACCTCCACCTGCCCACCACTCTGTCCACAAATCTCTTCCACCAGATGGCAGCAATGCCCACCCTGGAGACCCCATCTAACCCACTACTCTGTTAGTATGTCTCCCACCAACCCCTCCCATGTTAACAACCTCTTCTGCAGACCTTACTATTGCCCCTCCTCAAAAACAAAGAGCCAATGTCCAGCTAGCCCTACTTATACAGCTAAAACCCACTCTACAGTGAGCCATTCATTGTCTACCCTACCTACTAACCTAGTTCTCAAATCTTCCCAGCAACCTCTCTCCCCCTCTGGTCTCCTCTTTACCTCTAGCTGGTCTCCTACTACTATCCAAAAGTCCCCCAGAACCTCACACTCTCTCAGTCAATGTTCTGGCATCTGCACAAATCCCCCAACTTATCTGACATTGTAGCATGCTTCACATTCCAGTAGGCCACTATCTACCAGATACCCAGTACAGAAATTCAATATGACATTCCTCCATAGTATCCACCACCATACTACTCAGTACTTGGGAGGAATCCACCTCCACACCTCAGTACTCCATGTCCAGACTTCTGTCCAATCCCAGTCCTTGCCAATCCTCACTGATTGCCAACTGCTAGGTCAAAGATCCTGAACAAGTCCCCTCTGATACTCTACTCCATCACTAATATCAAATTCAATAAGAGAGTGCCCTTCAGAAGTAATCTGTTCCATCTCCATATAGCTGGTCCCTACAGTATCTCTCCTTCATTGCTATACTAGTGCAAGCCAATATGGTGTACTCCATCTGCTACCCCCCACTAGAAGCCTTTATACTATAGCTGATGGCTTCCACCCAGGTCTACTAGAGAAAGCAAATCCCCCAAGGACCCTCTTGGGGAAAATCTCATCCTACATCTTCTGCATTAACGACACACATCTCCCTCTCCTTAGTTCCACAGCCCACTTCACCACCAAGCTCTCAGGTAGTGCAGCCTCTTAGGAAAGTCCACCAGTTCTAGCCCCTCTTTGAAATATCTTTATGTAATGGAGTATTCTATAAGACTTTTACCAGATGGGTATTGCATTTTCTATATTTATACTAGAGTGATATAATGGATTATATAGTAGATTGTAGAGCAAGCAGATGGCAAGATGGATTTTCCCCAAGTTTTGGATAATATGGTGGAGGCTTTTACAGCATAATGTGATGTTTAACTATTGGTCAGGACATTTAATAGAAGAGAGTGTCTTGGAGTATGAGGAGTGCCTTAATGTTGGACAGGAGGGTAGAGTGGTGTAGACTCCTGAGTATTGGCTGGTAGAGTATAAGGTAATGGGAGACTTTTTGAGAGTAATTGAAGGTCAGATAGGGGTATATACATCTGGACTGGTGGTGAAGAAGAGGTGGGGTGATCTCTGGAGGAGGCTGGGGGGTGGGATTGATAATGGTGGTTAACTATTAGATAGACTCTGGCTATCTGAGTTGAGCTTGCCAGATATTGACTGTATGTATTTGAGAATAGTAAGTAGTTGACACTTGGATTGTGGGTTATAAGATAGAAATGGTTAATGCTGGACCTTTTGAATAGTTGGTGATAAAAGTAGAGATCTGGAGGGAAACTCTATAAGAGACTTGTAGAGAAGATTTATAGGTAGAGTGGGGGGAGGATTGGAGTGGCAGAAGGGATGGTGACTTTCTGGAGAGATAGAGAGAGGGGGGGAGAAGCTCCTTGTAGGATTGAGTGAGGGGTATATCTATATTAGTATAATATAAACTAGTTGGTAATAAATTAGAAGTCTCAGAGACAATAAAAAAAAAAAAAAAATAGTAAATTGCCATAGTCAGTGATGAAGATATCTTGATATTTATAAAGGAGTTTAACTAGTTATTATTATTACTGAGATATTAATTCTTCTCCAATATTAGTAAAAGATTTTACTTTCTCTGGGGCCTTTTCTTTCTTCTGAGATCTTTTGCTCTTTTTTGATAAATTTAGCTTATAAACTTCTCTGTAAATTTAGTTAGGATAGGGTACTAAATATCCAATAATAGTTCCTTTCAGCAAGATGATACTTTCTCAGCTCTGATTGATTGTCTAGAAGTATATAGAGTTCATCTTATTGAGAAATATATTTCTCTCAATATCTAGATTCTTAATATCTTCATTGGGTTCAAAGAAGAGGTTGCTTTAGTTAGGTGGTATAAAGATTTAGAAAATAACTTGCACTTCTGATTCCAAGATGAGGTTTTTGTATAATTTGACTGATTGATAATATACTTGCTGAGGGGATATCTTTCTTGAAATGATTGACTTAGAGGAGATGTACTTTCTTCTTATCTGAGCTTTCAAATTCTTCAGTTTATCTTATTCATTCCATCAGCTTGAAGACTTCTTATAATTGAGGAATCTTGACTTCTATGAAGATTACTTATATAATCTTTTGCTCTCTAAGGATTCAGTACTCTTCTATACTACTATTTTTTAAGATAACCTTGATTTTATCTGTATATCTGGGGTCTATAGTTTCTCCTTCTATAGTTATTTCTTGGTCTAGACCTTGAGGTCAGCTAGATATAAGTTTCTTTAGGTAACTATATGACTAGTCTTGTTCTAAACACTACTGTTCTTCCAGGCTAGATAGATTCATTCTCCAGACTAGAGATTCCAGATGACTGACCATATGGCTAATGACTGGTCAGGGTGGCTTGGCCTTAAATTTACAGTCAACTAGTCAAGTGGCTTAGCCTTAAATTTAGTCTGGCCAGCTAGTCAATCTATAAACTTAAGACTGAGTTACTCTATCTTAGCCTTAAATTTATAGCCAACTAGTCAAGTAGTATTTATGGACATTTTATTTAATTTGGAAAATTTGGAAATCAAAACAGCTAAATAAGGTCTAGCTACTTGACTAACTAGCCAATTTATAAATTTAAGGCTAACCAGTCATTGACTATATGGCCAGCTATCTGAGATCTCTACTCCAGACATAAGAGGTCATACCCTATATCTTCCTGATGAGCTTTAGTTGGGAGTTTGACCTTGGGATATAGCAAGACATACTGGGAAATATTCTTACTAAGTTCAGATTGTTCTTGGGCTGAGACTCTATTGGAAGTAAGCTATCAAACTCTAAGATTGAGGTATGGCTATCTAGCTCCAGTAGAGGGATCTTAAAGATAATTGATTTCTCTTTTTCCTGTAGGATCTAGGGCTTCTATAAAGTTGGTAGTATCTTCTATCCATCTTTAGTGAGTTGTATGTCTGATGAGAGTTAGAATGTTTTCTTTTCTTAAGAACCTTTCTCTTTGGTTTCTTGGTCTGACTTTTCCGATCTGAGTGCTATTGTCTCCTCTTTTCAATATATGGATTATAATATTCTGGCTAAGATAAATCTTCTGATGTCAGCAGTCTCAGTAGTTAGGTGTCTTCTTTGATTACAATATTCTATTACTTGAAAATACTGTTCTTAGTTAATAATCTCTTTTATTTTGAGAATTGGTATCCATTCTGATTATAGGTTAGGGAAAGTATGGCTAAGGGCTTTACTTCTATTCAGGTGAAGAGGATTTATTCCCTAGCTCAGCTTTTTAACATTATAGTAGTTTCTTAGAAGATAGTTATCTGAACAATTATAACTAGGGCTTCAGATCTATGGGATCTCTATCTGTCTTATTGATTAAGTAGATGATACTGATAATAGTAGTCTCAGAGAGAGTGGAAGATCATTTGGTGCTGGTATCTTCCTAACCAAAAAGCTCTTTCTTGATGTATTTCTTATCTTTGGATGATAGTAACTATGCTTAGTCTTTCTTTAGTATTCCAAGAATCATTATCTTCTAGTAGTATCTAGCAGAGATTATCTCAGGAGATGAGTTTGAAGAGCTCTTTCTGCTCAGAAATCTCTTGTTCAGAGGTTTCTTCTTCAGATACTTCTTGATCTCAAATTGCTTATACATACCTCTGTAACTTCAGTTGTTGGAGATTTCAGAACATAGTTGTATTTCTTCTTCTTTTTTCCTATACTTAGAACAGACTGTATCAGGTGAAGTTCTTGTCTCAATGATCTTAGAGGAGTGATTGGGATACTTATATCTTTTGAGATAGGTGGATTTTCTTTAGTTTATCTTAGAATGACTCCAATTATAATAGAGATAGTATTTTTGATCCATATATTATCTTCTGGTCTATCATCTACTAGGTTGATTTATAGACTGATTCTCTGATTATTTCTATCTTCAGATTTCTCTTCTTCTTCAGTAGTAGATTCTTCACTGCTTCTTAGATAGTAACCTTCTTCTTCTTTTTCAATTGCTTATAGCTAATTACCTTAACTCTATACTTCTTTCATCAGTAGTCAAATTTGGATAGTTGTTGACTGATATCAACAACTGCATTTATTTCTCATTCAGTTAGTACCAAGGATTATATTATAAGAGACAGCTTTAGTGATAATAGCTTTTGGGATAGAGAACTGAATATGTCCAAGAGAGATAGTGATGTTTCATACTTCTCCAAGAGGTTGAGTTCAGGCTCCATCTGCTACTATGATGCTGAGATTAGATGGTCCATCAATGGGTCATTAGAGGGTGTCTAAAAATTATTTAGTAATGATACAGATAGCTACTCCTATATCAATAAGGATTTTTGCCTTTTGTTCTCTAATATCACTATACAGATATATTATAACATATCTTTCTGCAGTCTGAATAATAGTTGGAACTTGTTCTTGTTGTGGAATTGAGACCTGGACAGTACTGGATCTGGTAGTTCTTAATAATTTATTTCAGACTCCAGCAGATATCAGTTGTAAGAACTGTAGGAGAAAAACTTCTATCTTAGTTTTTTGAATCTTTTGCCATACTTTATTATAGATGTCCCTGAGTATAGTCTTTGAGGTGTTCTTCTTTTTGGGTTTGGGACAATAGGCTCTCATTCTTTTTACTCTATTTCTTTATCCTCTAGGAGTAGTTTATTTACTTTGGAAATAAAAGATAAAAGAGACTAGAGAGGTGCTGCCATCTACTCCTCTTTATGCTTTTTATCTTCTTTCTAGATATGTAATTCTCCTGCTGGTATTTCAGAATAGTCTTCTTATAGGTCTTTTCTCTTTTTCTACTGGGTAGACTGTTTTTCTAGTAATGATCTTAGTTAGGTATAGATCTAAGTTACTATAATTTTCATTGTTGCTTTCTTCTCTAAAGTCTTCAATAGGGTGGGCTTCAGTCTTCTTGTAGAGTTTTATTCTTTCAATTTGGTAGTTCTGAGTCTCTTCAGTCACTTTTTTTATTATCACATTAAGTGGCATAGTGTCTGAATTGTCTACAGTAGAAGCA
>RBNI01003130.1:0-16602 GCA_003990745.1 Jimgerdemannia flammicorona
GCAGGCTATAAAACTCGGTTTCATTCTCGATAATGTTGGGGCGCCAGTCACCGAGCATTGGGTCGACCTCGTATTTTCGTCGGTTTAGCCAGCTTCTTTGCCAAAGTTTGTGCAAATTGGTTGCCACAAGCGATGCCAATGGAGCTACAAGGTCATCATTCAAAGTGCGCATGATGAGGTTTGAAGTAAATGGAACGTTCCATACTCTCAACCGACTCAGTAACGTCCCAAACTCATCATCCAGGTGGTCGAAGCTGTACTTAATGCAGGCGTCTATCGATTGGTGCCGCTTATCAATGGATTCTGAATTTACAGCCACCAGAAGCCGATCACAGACCTCTTTGACGAATAGGTGGATGGGATCCTTACAATTGTCAAACATACCTCCAAGAAGGCATAGCGACAATGGGTGACCGTTGGTTACCCGGCTAAGGTTCATTCCATCTTCATCATTTGTTTCCCCAGCTTCGGAGCGCTGAGGGGTCCACTGCCGAAATATGAGCATGCCTTCGTGTGGCTCCAAGGCAGTCAGATCGAACAAACGTTCATTCGGCCACCCTAACGCGACTCTTGAGGTTGCGAGAATTTTGACATTGTCTGGTAATCCTTTGAAAAATTTTGTCAATGTCCTTGCTTCTTCTTTCATACCGGATTCTCCAATTTCCGTCGCTATTTTAATGTCCTCCACGTTGTCGAGATAGAACAAAATCGTCTCTTTGCCTTCCAAACTACGATGGACTTTAGACTGCTGTTCTTGATCGTTTAAGCCCTTAGTATCGACAGCTAAAAACTCTGCAATCTTCAGTATCACTTGACTTAATCTTGGTGCTCCAGCGAGAGACAGAGCAAGAGCGCTACCAGAGTTGAAGTACTTGAAAGCCTGAAGCACTAACGACGTTTTGCCAATTCCGCCGAATCCTTTGATGGTGATGTAACGTTCAGGTCCCTGGAGAAGGTTGTTTAATTTTTCGAGATCCTCCATGCGCCTGATGAAAGGTCCTTCCATGCGGACATTATCGTTACATTTACGATTATTGGTTTTGTTGCCGAGGTTTATATTTTCATTCGAAGCTGTAGGTGAATTGAAAGCATCTTGGTCAGTCAAGAACTCCAATAAATCGCATCCATTCACGCTTTAATAAAGAAAGTTTCCTTACCTGAGTTCATGTACCCTTCCCCCTTTGCTTGCACGATGACTACCAGAAAATGTAAGGTGCACAATAAGTCAGATAAATATAACAATATCATAATCATGCAAATTATGATGCATTCAATCGAATATGCAGAGATAGGTATGAAATTTAAACCAACCAGGTGGTGCCTCTGTTCTAATTATCCAGTGCGTCTTCTCCAGACTAGTTTCAAGGACGTCTGTGACTTTCTTTATCAGAATTGAAGCAGCCTTTGATGATTCCATAAACGTGTCGTCGGTATGGTTCAAACAAAGAATAAATGTCATTTGTTTTTCTTTTACAAGTGGTATAATTTAATCTTTGCAAAACTGAGGGAGGCTGTCGTGATTGCTTTCGGACGTGTTGTATATGAACACCGCCAACCGACGGTATGATGCATCTTGCTGTGGCGCGACTTTGGCAAGGATGTCGTTGTCAATGCTGTTGTCCTCTATACTGTTGCTGACAATGCCATCATTTTTGAAAATTCGAAGTCCTTCCTTTCCGATGGAGAAGTAGTTTACACCAAAACCCCTGGTCTTCAGCTCTCTGTGGGTATTGGCTTGAATTCTTCGGAGTTGCCATTCAAGCACTATGGATTTCACTACCAAGAAGATGATAGATTTAGAACATGTGGATAGGAAACAACCTAATGCTCTTACTTTAATATATTACTCACCATGTGAAGAAGGTCCAACCATGCCAATTACAAATGCATCATTAAGCAAGCCAGGGATCGGCAAACGTAGGCGGAATTTCCACGTAGGATTACACATTCTTGTGCCTTCTCTAATAGCGAACTGCATCCTGTATTTTTCATCTTTTTTAGACAATAATCCCCGACGGTATAGTTGTTGAAGGTTCGTCGCAATTGTCTCACTGGAATTGAACTCTTTTTTGAATTTATCGATGCACTCGACGAAATAACAGACGAAATCGAGCACTTCTTCCGTAATTGGTCCAGTAAAGAGAGAACACATGTAAAGAAATTGGCACTCCAGCAGTGAAAGCGTGCCGATCGCCGATTGGAAAAGAATGCTGAGTTTTGTGCTCACTTCCAAGTCATTCGCCAGCAATGTACTGCAGTGTTCTTGGACGAGTTCCTGAAACGATATATCAGAATGTTGTGGTAGGCAAACCGTTCGGGCAAGGGATTTCAGACACAGTGGATGTCCGTCTAGGAGCCTGATGAGGTCGCGCAACAGCTGAGCGGTGTTTTCCTCCTTCTCCATCCTCTTCCTTACTTCAGAGTCGAGGTTTCGGATAAACATCTCGACACCACTCTCAATATCTAAATCAGTTAAACTGTTGAGATGCATCACTTCCTCCAGTGCTGTCCAGTTCAAACGTTGATTCGACGTTGCAAGAATTCTTACTGTGAGATCAGGTACCGATATAACCTTCTGAAGCCAGTTCACCAAGGCCACAGCGCCGCTATCGCCCATGACATGTGCATGCTTCAATATATCAGCTTGATCGAGGATAAGCAAACTCGTCGGACGGGACTCCAATTTATTGATAAGGTCCCATTCCAACATGTTTAAATCGCCAGTCAAGGCTTCCTGGAATACGACCTGAACCAGGTGCTGCAAATAGTCAATAACCGATACTGGGTGCAGAGGATCAAACCGCCAAACAAAAATCCCACCGGAAGTTGTAGATCCATGGTCGCGTCCAGGCGAAACGCGTCAGCGAAAACAAACTCAAGCTTGCCTGTGTCTTGATCTTCACATAGGAGTGCCCTTGCACCATTGTTCAGTGAGCCGCAGTGTCCCATGAAATGAAGTACTGTGGCCACCTCAGGCATGCCTCTAAGTAACTGATACATTTGGTTGATGGTCGGCGGGAACGCCCGCTGCAGTAATACTGTTTGATTGTTTTTCTCATACTCATCACATAATGTTTGAAACTGATCGTTTAGATGCAGATTTGGAAATAAGTTGGCGCTAGGATCATTCAGTGGAACGAGAGGGTCTGGGAAGATAGAGACAATGCGCAATGGACGTAGCGGAAGCTTCGATGGCAGAGGTCTCTTCGGATAATTCGATAATATTGATGACTGAGGCCCCTTCCGATTGTTCAATGGCTGCCGCACCCTTGGATTGTTCAATGGCGAGGGCCCCTTCGGATTGCACGAAAGTATTAATGGCTGAGGAACCGTCGGAATGTTCGATGGCTGAGGCTTCTTCAGATTGTTCAATGGCTGAGGCACCTTCGGAATATTCGATGTCTGAGTCCTTCTCTGGCTGTTCGATGGCTGAGTCCTCTTCAGGCTGTTCGATGGCTGAGATGCCTTCAGATTATTCAATGGCTCAGGCCTCTTCCGATTGTCCATTGGCTGAGACCTTTTCGGGTTGTTCGATGGCTCAGACACCTTCAGATTGTTTGATAGCCGAGGCCCCTCCAGATTGCTCGATTGCTGAGGCCCCTTGGGATTGTGCGATGGCGGAAGCTCCTTTGGATTGCGCGATGGCAGGGACAACCTTGGATTGGGGGATGGCAAGAGCTTCTGTGGATTGTGCGAAAATTTCGATGGCAGAGGCTCCTTTGGTTTATGCACATGTACAAATATGTATTGCTGTACCAGATATGCATGGTTTAGCTCAAGCAGGATCCGACCTGCGGGGTGAGGAGGCAATATTCCAATTAGGAAATGCTGTGTGGGAATGTCATCGTCTTCACCATCTGAGAAGAGGGCCCTGAACAACAATTTTCCATATTTCCTGAGGGCCGCAGACTTAGGTTCCTTATCGAAGACTTCGGCAGCGATGGATCGACCGGCTTCGATAGGTTGAAGGTTGAAGGAATGGCTGTAAGCGAGCTCGGCCTGCGCATCATCAGCTGCAGAAACCTTGATGAGGACTTCAATATCTGTGGAATTACAATTAGTATTCTTTAACAAGGATATTCGTATGTTTGTAAGTGTTTGGGTGTGACAAACCGCTCGAAATCAAAAACTGTCACAAAATCTGACAGGATGAGGCGCAGGTAAAAAGCGTAAGAACCTGACAGAGATCTCCCAATTCAGTTGCAGCTTGCCTATGTCTGCTATAGGGTAACAATACTTGAAAAATTTTACAAGTAATATGGTACATTGTAAAACTCTAAGAGATACATATCACAATTAAGTATAATAAATATAAATTGATAAACTATCAGCATAATATTATTATTTATAAATATTTAAATATAATTATAAAAAAGAAAATAGTTTATTTTATATTAACTAAAAAATATATATATTATATATATTAACTTGTTTTTCTTATTTATCTAGAAAAAATATTTTAACTTATTATATAAAACTATTCATAATTTATAAATTTATACAATAGAATATTATAAAAAATAGTTAATATAAGAAATTTACGTTAAATAATATATATAATTTAATATAGAAAAATCTAAAATATGTACAAATTTATATTTAAAATTAAATATGATTTAGACTTTAAATATATAGAAATGATTTTAAAAAAATAATTAAAGTTATATTTTTAAATTAAAAATCTATAATGTTTTAGTATAATTAAAGTTATATATTTAATAGCTAAAATTTAAATAAAAAATATATATACTTTGAGGAAAAAAATAATTTGTTTTTATTAAAAATTAAGTTTAATTATATTATTTAACTATATTATATAAATATATTTTCTATTAATAATAAATTTATATCTATACTTATAATAAATTATATAATTATAAAATAACTATAATATCTAAAAAAAAATAAAACTTCAATTTAAGAAGTTAAAAATAAAAAACTAAGTAATCTATAGTTAGATATACTTTAAACTCACCTACTCTAATTAAAAAATCTAAAAAGTTAAGAAAACAAAATATTAAAATAGAGAAATTTATTTTATTTTACAAATTATACATTTATACAATTATATTATATAAATTAATCAATATATTATTGAAATTAATATATTGGTATGATTATTATATTATTAATTTCATCTTCAGTAAATTTAAAAGTTCTTGATTAGAGTTAGAGTTAGAGTTAGTCTTGAAGTTAAGGGCTCCCCTATGGGGATTGGGAAGTGGGAGGAGATACTGTAACTATATCAATAGACTGGTAATAAATGGCAAAGTCCAAGTGACTAAAAAAAAAAAAAAAACAAAAAACAAAAAAAATAAGCTTGAAGTTAAATTTAGTTAATTGTAGAGAAGAATAGATACATTATTATAACAATAAAATAAAATGTTGAGATGGTAACTCTATATACTAGTATGTGATCTTATATTATTCTATTAGATTTATATCATTTATCAGTAATATAGAGAAATATATAACCTATGTAACTTCAATAAAATTATCTCTCTTTTCATAACAAAGGTTATGAGCCCCACTAGTGCTAAGTGGCTATAGCAAAACACCTCTTTAAATATACTATATATATACTAGAAATGTCCGAAGACTAGTCTAGTAATATAAGTGTAGAAATAAACATACTAACTATAAGTATTCTTTTTACAGATACAACCTCAATAAGTATAGGAAATATAGTCTAGGTTGTTAGTATTAATACAGCCAAGAGGTCCATCCTGATCTTCAATAGAAAAGACTATGCTATTTGAGTATTTCATATAACATATCTTCTCTATAAATATGCTTAGTGGAGTATATAAAGCTATAAGTACTAATTCAAGATTATAATCTAGTAAAAAATCCCCAAGCATTATGTGAGATTGCATTTATGTTGTTGAACTTACAAATGAAGCTTGTAATGTATGTTACAATAGCTTATAATACATAGGAAGCTATATGTAAGCATTATATGTAAGCATCTATATTGAATCAATTTCACTTGAAATCTCAGCTATTCAATCTTTCAATGAAGCCAAAGAAGAGTATCTATAAATATGTCAGTCATATTGATGATCTGATGAATCAAGTGAATTCTCTCAGCATATCTACAGATTACAGTAGTAATGAAGATAAGATTATAATACTTATATGAGGACTTCTGGATATATATAATATTGTTATTATAGCTATATGCAAGAGAGATAGTTTCACTAATTACACTCACATAATAATGAGTCTAGTGCTCCCAATTGAGTTGAATTAATTTGAATTGAATCAAATTGAGAGTCATTCAAATCAAATCGAATTGGGGATTTTTCAATTTGAATAAAGTTCAAATTGAATTGAGGGTCCAATTCAAACCTTAATTTTCAAAATATAATAACTCAATGACACATATCCAAATTTAATGATCTTTAGCTTGTTAGATTCTTCTTATATAGGAGAATCTAACAGGCTGAAGATTGTTAAATTTGAACATATTTTCATTGAGTTATTATATTTCAAAAAATAGAGTTCAAATTGACTTTCAAATTGAATTGGACTTTTGATTCAATTTATTGAGAGTACTAAATGAGCCTTATGAATAAGGAAATATACTAAGAAAATAGTGCTGACAATAATGAGAATGCTTTTAAAGAGTCCTGTAGATGTGGTAGTAAACAAGATCAAAAGTGCATTCAATAAGACCAATATATCTAAACCCAAAATCAATACAATAATTAGTCTAGTCAATTAACTAAGTATGATAGTTACTATGAGTACTGTAGCAAGTATGGATATAGGAAGCACCAATGCTATAGCTGGGAAAATGGTAAGAAGAGTGGTGAGAATAAGTAATAATGTAATAAAAGTCAATACTGGCAATATGGAAGCAGTGGAAAGAACTATTGAGGGAAGCATAGCAATATAAATACTGCTAAAACTAATGAAAGTAGTAATCTATTTTTTATATAAGCCACTAGCTCTACTGCTAATTCTATCAGTATAAGAACTATATCTATAACAAACAGTTCCAATAGTAGTGTAAGATCTACAGCCAAATTCACCAATCTGTCATCTATAAATCCTGGTCAGTGAGACACTTTTTACTCAACAAAAAGTGGTAATGATGAATGCACTAATACAACTGATAACAATGATGTCTGGCTAATGGATACTGGAGCTATGTAATATATAATGCTATATAGAGAATAGTTCTCTACTTATGAGTCTTTCAAATACTCAATATTGATCAAGTTAGGAGATAATAATGTCATTTACAATTGATCTTTCTCTACTAACATTCATATCATACAAACTTTGAAACATACTTTTGAATCATTTATTGAAGAAAGCTACTAAGGATATAATAACAAACAAGTGAGCCAATATGTATACTAGATTGGGTAGACCTGGGGCCTTTGACTGGCAACTTATCAGAAAGGGGTATAGACTGGAGATAGGGGCTTTGGGAGGGTCTGAAGGTTATGGTGGGCTGAGCAGTAGTGGTCAGTCTGGTGCAGATATAGAGGCTGAGTTTTGCAGATAAGAGAAGATGAGTGGATGGTCTATTGGAGCTGATGGGGGATAGGAGACAAGTAAGGAAAAGTTAAAGGAGGTGAGGGCTGGAGGATCAGTATCTCGGGGGCAGATAGAAGAGCTAGTGGAGTAGTGACTAGATAAAGAGTGGGACTGCTGATCAAAGAGTAACTAGAGATCTGGAAAAAATCGAGATATGACTACTAATTGTGGGACTGGGTCACAGAGGCTGGGGAAAACCAGTAATCTGGCTGATGGTATAACAGAGCTAGTGGTGGTACTATTACTCCAGAAGTCTATCTCAGAGTTTATAGTCATATTGTGCTTCCAGAGTTTAGTAGTGATAGTGAGAATAGTTCTGGGGCTATTCTCAAAGCAGATGGCTGGAGTAGCCTTGGTAAAGTTCCTGAAGAGGCTGGAGAGAGTAGAGGTGGGCTTTGAGAAGACTGCTCTCTTTGAGGAGGCAATTAAGACAGGGCTGACTATAGGAGAGATTGAGGTTCTGATGGCTTATTATTTGAGGTGAGACCTTAGAGAGAATCAATTACTAATGAAGAGAGTGCCCACAGTGATGACAGTCAAGATGAGGAGAAGGATAGAGTAGTTTATGGTAGAGTATGGTGAGGTGGTAGATATCAGCTTCCAGGTCTAAGAGTGGATCTCATTTAGAATTGGAGATATAGAGGTCAGACTCAGGTTGGCTGAGAGAGAGGCTATAGAGAAGCCAAGAGGCTGGTCTCAGTGAAGATGTGGGGGGCAATTGTCTGCAAGATAACAAGGGTGAAAGGGAGTATAGAGGAGGAGGAGGATCTGGTGGAGGTACTGAAGGAGCTCAGTGGGGTGGTGAAGTAGTGAGCCAAGGTATGGTAGAATTATGTGGAATTAATGTACTTAGAGATAGTGGATAGAAAGTACATTCAGGAGGACAAGAGAATGTCGAAGAGGGCTCAGAGGTACAAGAGGCAGAAGGAGGTATTGGTGAGTCTGAAGGAGAAGGAGAGAGAGAAGCCAAGCTTGAGAGGGGAGGCTGAGGGGAGATAATGGCAGAGGTGGAGGTTGGTAGATACTGAAGCAAATGAGCAGGGGCCACAAGGAGAGGGATCAAGCTCTTTATGATTAAGATGTGAGAGGAGATTGGAGATATAGAAAAGAAAGATTGAAGTAGCCAGCCAACTACTAGTGAGGATATAGAGATAATGAGGACTTGCCATATTAGATTTAGAGTACCTGAGATGGCAAGTGTGGGACGGATAGTTGGGGTTAGAGAGAAGGAGTTGGTGGATATCTCTGAGGAGGAGTGGGATGAGTCTGCAAGTACTAGAGTGAATATGGTAAAACTTAGAGCTGGCTGACTGGCAATCCCTGGGGGCAAGGAGATTGGAAATCTGCAGTAGATGTGACAGGCAATGAATAACTTAGTTACTAAGGAGTTGGATGATATAGACCTACAAGTGGTTAGTGAGGAGTACTGAGTAGGAATTATGAGGAGAGAGAGAGTTGTGGAGGCCCTGGTGAAGAAGGTACTAGTAGTATATCTAGATGAGAAGAGCTATGAGATAGATGTTGCAAGTAAAGTAGAAATGGCAGCAGCAGCTAGAGAGCATACAGGCTTCTGGTGGGAAGAACAGTATAGATTGGAAATTTGGAAAGGGAATTGCATAGATTACTGGAAGGAGATGAAGTTAAAGAATGATGCTGTACTGGATGAGCTATTGGTTGGGCTGGAAACCAAGTTGATTGAGGAGGCTGAGACTACTACTAAATATAGATTAGATCTAGCTAAATATAGATTGGATCTAGCTATAGAGAGAGTGGACATAGAGTTGTGAGAAGGATATGTCTATATTAATATTATTCCTTATAAATAGTACAACTAATATTTTCTCATTGAATATGAGTAGCTTGATGGGTTCTGGGAGATAACATAACATTTTTACTTAGTTAAAAGAATTAGAGGCTGATCTCTTTCTATTATAGGATATATAATATAAGGAAGACTCTGAGTAATAAGAGTGGATGAGAGAATGGAGTGGGGATATAGTCTAGAATAGCAAGGTTGGAATTCTGGTATAGAGAGAGCAAGGAGAATTATGTGATAGTAGAACCTGAAGGGATTATTTGGTTAGGGGTAAGTGGTACTAATCAGAATGAGAGTCTATTATGATTAGATCTTATTACTATTCTATAGTCAGAAGTCAGTGTATAGAGTAGATTGATAAACTTTTGGATAGTGGAGTACTTACAGAGACAAGAGTGAAGATGCTTGGAGGGGACTTTAATATGGTTTGCTTGATATAGTTAGATAAGACAGATGGGGTGAGGAATACAGGGAGCAAGAGTGGCAGTCTAGAGGGTTGGGAGGAGATGGAGTAGCTTAGCTCTTTGGTGGATGCTGGCTGAGCAATATGGGGAGATAAGAGGGTCTATACTTACTTGGTATATGGCCTGGAGGCTAGAATTGACTGAGTGCTGACAGCTAACTACTGGGGGCTAGATATCTGAAAGTCTATAGTAGTAGAGTGGTATCTATGATCTGACTACTGGGGCTTGTTATAATATAGACAATTTGGGAGAAGTGAGAATGGGTCTGGACATTGGCATCTCAATTCCTCTTTATTGACTGAGAAGAAGTTATAGGATAATAAAGCTAAGAACATTCAGTAGAAAGTAGAGGTTTTGATATGTGAGGGTATTCCAGTTAATATTCAATAGATAAATTTAAAGCCGACTGCTAGTGTTTATTTGAGTGAGGCTGGCAGGAGGGTGAAATGTCAGAGGAGAAGAAGGGTGACCTGGACTTCTGCTAAATGGGCTTGGCTTCAGGAAAATTGAGCAGGTCTTTTGGCCCTAGAGAGAGTAGAGGATTGGAGGTTGTTGAGAGCCAAGCTAGAGGTCATAGAGTTATAACAGATGTTGAGAGATGAGGAGGAGATATAAGTGCAGAGTTCAGCTACATGGTTATGCTGGCAGGGGCTGGAGGAAAGAAAGAGGTCCTCTATGTATCTCTCAAGGATCCTTCAGATAAGGAGAGTAAGGCAGAGGTGGGAGGGGATACTAGATTCTGATGGTCAGCTGGTATATAATTCATAAGATATTTTAGGTTTACTGAAGGAGAGGTGGAGTAAGGAGGAGGGTGGAGCCAATGAGAAAACAATTGAATATACTTTGAAAGATTGGTACCCACTATAAGTAGATGGGCTTGGTAGCTTAGTAATAGGAGGAGAAGATTTGCCAGATTCTTGCTGCAACTATGCTGGACATAGTACTAGGAGAGGATGGTCTACTCTGAGACTTCTGGAAGAAGATGGTGTGAGTCTCTAGAGTGCTAGAAGAGATGATAGCAATTTGCAACTTAGTATTATAGTCAAGGAAGTGGGTGAGAGAGCAGAATCTGAGGCTGATAGCACTGCTGTATAAAGATAAGAGCAGGAGAGAGGACAGGAAGAACTGTTGATCTATCATGCTCCTGAACATGGACAGGAAGCTGGTCATCAAGGTGGTGGTGATAAGACTGTAGAAGATAGCCCAACAAGTCTTGATGAGGAGCAACATGGTTTTGTAGGAGGCTAACTCATTAGAGATAGTATAGCTTAGGTCCATGATATCATTGAAGAGACTCAAATCTGTAGGCTAGATGGGAGATTGGTCTTCTTGAATCAGAAGAAGGCATATGATCATATTAGGTGGGTCTGGTTGGTAAAGGTACTAGATAGGATTGGTATCCTATAGCAGCTCTGAGTGGTAATGATCAGCCTACTGAAAGAGAGTAGAGTGGTGCTCATATATAATGGCCATCAGGAGATGGCCTTTCTGCTGAGTAGAGGTATCTCCCAGGGGGACCTGCTGTCACCTATTTTGTATACTCTATCTCTAGAGCCATTGATGGATAGAATTCAATAAAAGGTATTTGAGCTCTCAATATTTAGAATTGTGTGGATAGTTGGGGCCTTTGCTGATAACATAGTGATTGGCCTGAGATTGTTCACAAATGTTAAGAAACTCCAGAAAACAGTGGAGTAGCATAAGGCATACTCTGGGGCTAAACTCAACTAGTATAAGTATGAAATAATAGTATTGGGCAATGGCCTGGTAGGAGGGGATATCATTGGAACAATTGTCTTACTGGAGATGCTGCATGGTCCTTTGATATCTATCTTTTAGTATATGTGTCAGTCCTATTAAGACTTTGGTAGAAGTGGTAGATAGCTACTTGGGGAAAGATCCTGTAGAGTTGAAGAGGCCACCACATCTCTTTGGCAGATCATGTTTCAATCTTGAATGTCTATTGGCTGCCAAAGCTATGGTATTTAGCTTATTATCAGGACTTTCCAGCATAGGTGGTGAGGAGGTTATTGAAGCTACCCAAAGGTTAGATCTGAGCTAGGAGGAGAAGTCAGATTAGCAGAAAAATCTTGGTATTACCAGTGGATAAAGGAGGCCTTAGACTGGCTGACTTTCTAATAAGGCTATACTATCTAAGAGCTTGGTAGCTAAAGAGAGCTGTAGAACTGAGGGATGGTAGCTGGATCTCTCTGATGAAAAAGGTCTGGGAGTTGAGGTTTTTACTAAGAGGCTTTATAGGAGATCTGTTGTCCTTGGTTAGACTTCAGCATAGTGGGTGCATACAGTATAGGGGCTTTTGGTAGAGAGTAGTTGATGGGGCACAATATATTAATATTTGATAGCAGAGAGTAGAAAGAGAGATACTGTGGAGCCCAGCAATATAGAGATGAAATAGAGTATTGCTGGGGAGTACTCCTCTACTAGACTTTATTATTAGTGATGGGGTTGAGTACCAGAGAGGATTGAGACAGAGTGTATGGCCTGATGGATAGTAGATGATGGGTATTGAAGAGGAGTGGGACTAAAATAGAGTCTGGGCCTAGAGTGCAGAGATCTGGCAATAGCTATTACCTAAGTACTAGGTGGTTTAGTGGTATACCAAGGGGGATTATCATACTCAACTTTTGTTCAGGCCACCTTATAGAGAGGGGAAGCTTTGATTGTAAGGAGTGCTTCAATATAGGATAGGAAGGGGGATTTGTACAGATGCCAGAATATTGGTTAGAAGAGTGTGAGGTACTTAGTGACTTTTGAGTAATAAGTAGGAATAGATTGGGTATTATATAAAGAAGAGATGGTGAGAGAGATCATTGGGAGGATTTGAGAGATAGGTTGGTGGGGTGGATTGGTAATGAGCAGCTCACAGTTAGTTGGGTTATAGCTATATGGATGGGGTTGGCTGAATATTGGTTGTTTGTATTTGAGAAAGGGAGAGAATTGAGCTTGCAGGTATAGCTGGTAAAGTGGGAAGGGGTGATGGTTGATGTCTTGACTGGTTGGTAGTGGGGTTAGGGTCTGCAGGGTAGACATCAGTAATATTTAGTAGAGAAAATTTATAGACAAAGTGGGAGAAGGATTGGTATAGTAGATGGTAAGATAATCTTTATATATAAGAGTATGGGGGGGAGTCCCCCTAGGGGGATTGGATAGTGAGATGGAGTACTGTACTTATATTTATTAGAATGGTAATAAATAGTGAAGTTCAAGAGACTATAAAAAAATAAAAAAATAAAAAAAAAAAAAAAAATAAAAAAAAAAAAAAAAATTTCACTTATGCTCAAGGAAAGGAAAATGTGGGGATACATCTCTATAGAAATATTGTCAAGCCCACCACCACTTTTGGGGATATATTGTATACTTTAGAGATAGGAAAGAACCTCTTCTCTATGGGAAAAGTAATGTCCTGCAGCTATAAAGAAATATACATACATGAGAAAAATACAACTATATACAATTCATATAATAATGAGCTTATGATGTATAGAAATCTTTATATGATCAATGGAACACCAAATAGTGTAAAAGCCTCTGCTTATATAACAACTATATCTGATATATCCAATATGTGGTATCAATACTTAGGACATATTGGAAAGATGAGCCTCAAATATATAATTAGTACTTCCAAATAAATCAAATCAATTTGAATTGAATTTGGATCAAATTCAATTTAATTCAATTCATAAGGAGTATTATATATAATAAGAAGTGGCTTGGTGAAAGGATTGCTAGCATATATATATCTGGAGAATAGCTTTTATAAGGTATGTACAGAAAACAAAGCTTTTTAGTGACCATTCTAATAATGGTTAAAGTGCACCTTTGGGATTCTTAATCTAGTCTATACAGATATATCTGGTCTGATGTATACTCTGTCACATTCCAGCAAGAGATATTTTCTAATATTTATCAATAATTATATATATAAGATATATGTATAATTCCTACCAGTAAAGAGCAAATATAAGTACACAACCTCCAAGCTACTGAAATTACATGTCATATTCCAAACAAGCCACTGTAATGATATGTGACCTCTGATCTAGAAATGCAAGATTATGAAGCTGAGTTAACCTGAAGTCACAGTATACAAAGCTGAGTCAACTCAAAGTAACAGAATACAAGAATTACACAAACAGAATCTTATCAATCAGAACCAAATACATATATACTGAGTACTGAGACACATCAAAACAGAGAATCACAACAAACCAAACAAACAATTTCAACTTCTGAACATACATACAAACATGACTACTGAAATCTACAATTACATCCACACTGATATTTGGAATATCATCATCACTCAAGCCAAACCCCCTCTGCCCCTCATGAATATCTATAGCTTAGCACCCCTCTACTTCATAGAAGCCCAATGGAATGTCCTGGACATACTTAGTGAGGTCTACAAAATCAGACAAATCTCAAGCTACTATATATCAGATCAGCTGCCTCCTAGAAGATATAGTTGAGCACCACCTTGACACAGATATTATCCAGATGTCTCACACCAGAAACTCATTGCCTGTAAATACTGAGAACTCTTTTATGAGTATAGTACCATTATTCCCCATCTCTAAGTTACTATCAGCAAAATTATTTTCACTCTGTCCTATAGCCAAATCGATGACATGATATAAGAACTCAATCACAAATATATTGAGTAAGTTCAGACCACAGACAGAACCTTCCCATACTCTGATGACCATATTCTGGATACCCTAAGTCAGATACACTATGAAAGACATCTATGATATAATTTAATGAAGATAAAGATGAAGCAGAAGATAATGATCTCTCTGATGCCAACATGACTCTAAGCCAAGGATCACTGCCAACTCTAATCACTCTTCCAACACTATCAATGAACTTATAACACTTCATAAATACCTATGAGACTTATTGGGATAATGATTACTGGTATAAATATTAACCCACATTTACTCCCAATTACTTCAACTATAATGAAGAGACCAGAGAATATAATATATATCTTCAAACAACTCTCAAGATTGAACCAACAACTCTACTACCAGAGTATGAGTAATATGAAGTACAACCACCAGTATACTATAACCTTGTGACTCATAGTGGTGAACAGGGTGAAGTAATCTATGAATAACTCTTCCTAGACAACTACTTCATCAGCGGTAATTTCATCAAAGACAACCCAGACAGCATCTGAATGTATAGATAGTCTAGCAGTCATATTATAGTTAGATTGGCCTTGTATGATATAACTGTGAACAGACTCAGCAGGCAGATGATCTCTTGATATATCAGATTACACTTATACTACATGACTACATTCTAACTCAATAAGGCACTAAGAGCTACATCTATATCTAATCTAGTTCAGATAGCCTCCCACTAGTATAAATACCCCCTCTCCCAGACCTCAGAAACTCAGACTCAAATATATAAGAACACTTCTCCACAGTACTCCTTCACAACTACTCCTAGTATAACAATATCATAAATAGCAAATAAACCTATTTAATAACCCACAAATCACTCTTAAGTAATTCTACCCCCTATTAGGTCCCACTCCTAACTCTATTACAAAATTTCCTAATTTGGTATTGTCTGTGTGATATGTCAATTCAACTAAGCTTATCTTAGTTTCTTGAACTTTCTGAAATATGGAAAATCCTAAACATCTAGAACTAGTCCAAAAAAGAACTTTGGTTGAGACATCAACCCAATCTTGAAATCAATAAGTATAGAGGATGTACTTCATATGAAATTGATCTTGACCTTAAGAAAATGGTCTTCCAGAATATTCAGAACTTCTAAAAAACTCTTCCAGAACTATGTAGTGGTTACTCTAATAAGTAACCCTCTTACAACTTGGTAGCAGTAATTTATAATCCAATTCTGCTTCAAGATGCTTCCTTACCCTGCTATAAACCCCTCTGAAAATTCCTATAAGTTAGTATAAAGCCCAATCTCTGAACTGGAAATTATACTGAACCATTTGACAATCTAGAGAGAATTGAACCTGAAGTATAAGGACAATTGAACTTCCACATCTGCAACAAGTGGGACAAACTTTATTCAAAGAAAAAAGTACTCCAATTAAATCAGCAGATAGGCAAAACCCTATTCAATGAATTCCTTGCACTATACTCAGTAAGTCAAGATGAAGAAGGTCTTATAGAAGCCTTCTTTACTCTTCTCAACAAGAGTTTTGTCAGTACCACAAATCTGAGTGACTCAGGACAACCAGCAGCAGTCTTTCTAGTCTTAGTTTCTCACAAAGCCCAAGCCTCTGTAGCCAAGTGGCTCAACTCTACTGACTTTCACTACACCAGAACCAAGACTGCATTATACTACTAATTCTAGAACAGCAAGGCCCACTATATTCTTAAGGAAGAAGTAGGCCCTGCTACAGCCCTATCTGAGTCTGCAATCAATACTGAACCATAACTTGACTTTGAATTAAGTTTATCTGAAATCACATATACAACTGATTCTGTCTATTTTGATGCTGAGCAAACCCAATTACATGGGGACCAAACCAAAGAGGAGGAGGAGTATCTCAGTGAATTTGATCCCAGATATACTACTGAAGGAGATATACCTCCATCAGGACAGAATACACCTATACAGCAACAGATAGCTATCTATTGAGCCCTTACTCCAGACCCACAACTATTACTCCAGCAACTTATACAGACTCAAAGAACACCATTACATTCTGCACCAATACCTCAATTAGTACTAGGAACATCTCTTGTTTTTTTTTTT
>RBNI01003131.1:0-16601 GCA_003990745.1 Jimgerdemannia flammicorona
ACTCATCCGAACCACTGAAGAACCCTCTACAGTTGAAGCTGTTGAAGAATTCTTACTCCGAATGCGTAATCTAAGCCAGATTGCAATTGAGAACTTATCACGAGCTCAAGAACAACAGTCACAGTATATTAACCAACATCGCCGAGAAGAAACCTTTGATATTGGAGAAAAAGTTCTACTAGACATCCGAGGATACTGAGTTGACAACCTCAAGCACAGACCATCTACAAAGCTGAACAGCAAGTTCATTGGACCATTTGAAGTCATTTCACAAGTCTCTCCAACCTCCTACAAATTGGCGCTACCAGACACCATTAAGATTCATCCAGTCTTCAATGTCCAACGTCTCAAGCGATACAATGACAATGATGATGAACTATTCCCGAACCGAACTACAGAACCACCTGTACCTGTCATTATTAATGACCAGGAAGAATACGAAGTTGAATAAATCCTCAACAAACGTGGCCACAAGAACCACCCCGAGTATCTCATCAAATAGAAAGGTTATCCGATCCATGATGCAACATGGGAACCCAAGACCAATCTCCAGAATGCTACCGACTTAGTTCAAGAATATGATTCCTTAAACAACTGAACACTGAATAGTCCTATACCTATCAGTACAAACATATATTACCTTCCTGAAATATTATAATTATCACGAACCCAATCAAGAACTCAGCAAAGACAGAACAAAATTAGAAGGCCCCGATGAGGACATCAAAAGCTAAGAAGGGGAGAGTTGTAAGCGCACAACCTCCAAGCCACAGAAATCACACACGATCTCTGAACAAATCTGGAAATCACCTGCAAGATCACGAAGCTGAGTCAAACAGAAGTCACAGTGCACAAAGCTGAGTCAATACCAAGTCATGGAACACAAGATTCACACAAACGGGATCTTACCAATCCAGAGCAAATGCATATATACCCAGCCCCAAGACACGTCGAAACAGAGAACTAAAACAAATAACATCCACAACTTCCAAACATACAAACATGACCACCGAGATCTACAACCGCATCCGTGCTGACATTTGGAATGCCATTGTCAACCGAGCCACACCCCCTCTGCCCCTCATGAATATCTACAGCCAAGCACCCCTCTATTTCATGGAAGCCCGATGGAATGCCCTGAACATGCTTAACGAGGCCCACCGAATCAGACAAATCTCAAGCTACTACCAGATCGGCTGCCTCCTGGAAGACATGGTTGAACACTACCATGATACAGACATTACCCAGATGTCTCAACACCAGAAGCTCATCGCCCGCAAACACCGAGAGCTCTTCTACGAGTACAGCACCTTTATCCCCCACCTCCGAGTTACTACTAGCGAAATGATTGCTACCCTGTCCTATGGCCAAATCGACGACATGATACAAGAACTCAACCACAAGTACCTTGAGTATGTTGAAACCACAGACAGAACCTTCCCACACCCCGACGATCGTATCCTGCAAATGCCCCAAGTTGGATACGCCATGAAGGACATCTACGATATAATCAACTTCGACAAGGATGAAGCAGAAGACAATGATCCTTCCGATGCCAATATGACTTCAAGCCAAGGATCTCTTCCAACTCTGATCACACCACCAACTCTGCCGATGAACTTAGAACAGTTCATAACCACATACGAGACTTATTGAGACAATGACCACTGGCATGAATACTAACCTGCATTCACCCCCGATTACTTCAACTACAACGAAGAGACCGGAGAACACAATCTGTACCTTCAGACAACCCTCAAGATCGAACCGACAACTCCACCACCTGAGTACGAGCGACATGAACCACAGCCGCCAGCTTACTACAACCCCGCAACTCATAGTGCTGTAACCTATAGAAGGTATGCAGACAGCGAATCCGATGAAAGCGAAGACAATACACCACTTCTTCGCCCCCCAACACCTTATCCAGCATATGAGACAGATGATGCGATCCTGTGGGATGGAGATGAAGTTCCAATGTATTATTACCTCAGTGAACAAGGAGAAGTAATCCGCGAACTACTCTTCTTAGATGACTACTTCATCAGAGATGATGTCATTGATGGTGATGTCATCGAAGACTACCCAGACAGCGCCTAAACCTATAAATAGATTAGCAGTCATAGTATAGTTAGATTAGCCTTGTACGACGTGACTGTGAACTGACTCAGCAGTCAGACGATCTCTTGACATGTCAGATCACACTTGTACTACGTGACTGCATTCTGACTCAGCAAAGCACTTAGTGCCACACCCATATCTAGCATAGTCCAGATAGCCCCTCACCAGTATAAATACCCCCTCCCCCAGACCTCAGAATCTCAGACCTGAACAATCCGAACACAACTCCTGAGTACTTCCCCACAATATCCCTTCACACAACTACTCCTAGTATGTATAGCAATATCATGAATAGCGAATAAATCTATTTAATAACCCACAAACCACTCTTAAGTAAATCTGCTTCCCGTTAGGTCCCACTCCTAACCCCATCACGAAATTTCCTAATTGGGTATTGTCTGCAGCGATACGCCAATTCAACTAAGCTGGTCTTAGTTTCTTGAACTTCCTGAAATACGGAGAATCCTGAATATCCAGAACTAGTCCGAAAAAGGACTTTGGTTGAGACGTCAACCTGATCTTGAAATCAATAAGCGTAGAGGACATACTCCATACGAAATTGATCTTGACCATAAGAAAACGGTCTTCCAGAATATCCAGAACTTCCAGAAAACCCTTCCAGAACTACGTAACGGTTACCCTAAAAAGCAACCCTCTTACACTAGTGCATTGGTGAGACCAAAGGCCATGACTAGAAATTTGTAAAGTCCAAAGGGTGTCATGAAGGCAGTCTTGGGTATGTCTTCTGGCTTGATTTGAATTTGGTGATATCTAGAGATGAGATCAATCTTGGTGAAGTACTTTGCATTTTTGAGAGTATCAAAGATTTGATCTATGAGTGATAGTGGATAATGGTTCTTGACTGTGATCTTGTTGAGTGCTCAGTAGTCTATGCACATTTGCAGAGTATCATCCTTTTTCTTGACAAATAGGACTGGGGAACCAAAGGGTGACTTGCTTGGCTGAATGGCTCCTCACTCGATGAGTTTATTGAGTTCTTTCTTGACTGCTTCAATTTTGAGTGGAGATATGTAGTACATTTTCTTCTTAGGTATAGCTGTATCAGATATCAACTTGATTTCATAGTCATGGTCTCTTGAAGGTGGTAGACCAGGTAGTTTGTCTGGAAAGACATCCTTGTACTTGTTTAGCAGTAACTTGATGCTTTCACTAATTGATAGCTTCTTGTCTTCTTTCTTTGGTTGTATCAGTGCCATAAAGGCACAGGTAGCTTTCTTGAGGGCCTTCTTGAACTGAATTGCCAAAAGGGTAGCAATTGGGGTTCTTGTCTGAGTCTTGTCTGGCTTGATGGTAATGTTGGCTCCATCCTGAATCAAGGTGACTTCATTCTTGGTCCAATCAATCTGAGGGTTGTGCTATGTAAGCCAGGGTTTGCCTAGGATCAGGTCATGGTCTCCTAGTGGTACTACCTTAAAATTTAAACATTCCCAGTACTTCTGGATCTTGAGGGGAAGTTTAGCAGTAATTGAGTCGATTGGTAAGGTGGTGCCATCTGCAGTGACAACTCTACCATTCTTGCTGACTGATTTGGTAAGAATCTTGAGCTTATTGATGAGGTTCTTGTGGATGAAGTTTCCAACAGCTCCACTGTCTATGAGAACATCTAGTTCTTGTCCCTTGACTAGACCTTTGAAAATGAGCATTGAATTGGCTTGGTTCTCAGCTATGCTTGCAACTTTGTTAGTACTGTTAAAGCCTTTCTGATCTCACTTAGTTGAAGACAGCTTGGTGACTTCTTTGACAACTAGTAGGGTGGCTCACTCCAGAATGAGCTGTGCAATTCTGTCTCCTTCATTGACAGTGTATGGTTGGTTCTTGTGGTTGACTAGCAGGACTTGCATTTCACCTTAGAAGTCAGGATCAATGACTCCAGCACCAACATCCAATGAGTGCTTGAAACTGAGACCAGATCTTGGTGCAATTCTTGCATAATGTTCCTTGGAGATTTCGACTGAAAGGCCAGTTGGAATGAGTCTTCTTTCATGTGTATGAATAGTGACTTGTTGTACTGCTTGAAGGTCCAAACCAATGGCTCCTTCTGACTGTACTTGAGGGGTCTGGGCCTTGAGGTTGACTTACATGAAATTGAGTACAACTTCTTGTTCAACTGATTGACCTTGAGTATCTTTGGACAGAACCAGGATCCTCTTTGGTTCAGCAGTTTTCTTGGGACATTTAGTTACAATGTGATCAGGCTGATGGCAAAAGAAGCAGGCTCTAGCCTTCTTGAGGTGCTCCTTTTCCTCAGGTGTAAGCTTGCCTTTCTTGTTCTTGTTGATGGTGTCTAGGTCCATGGGGGTGGGTCCAACAGTTCTGACTTTGGGTTTCTCCCTTTTGTGGTTGTTGTTGAAAGGCAGTCTCTTCTGTTTGAAGCAGTGACCATAGGTGATAACATCAAACCTATTAGCAATTTTCATTGCTGTATCTAGGTCTTTGGATTCTTCTAGTTTGACACAAACTCAGGTTTGACCTTTCAGGCCTTGGATATACTTGTCGACCTTCTCATCTTCAGTGATATGTAGTAATTCTAGCAGGATTGATAGGAATTGTGCATTGTATGCTTATACAGACTTAAGTTGTTTGACATTTGCCAGACAGTCTCACATGGCCTTGGTGCTATTGACTGGTTTGAATTGGCCTTAAATAGTGTCAGAGAATTCACCCCAGGTCTTGATTCGGCTAGAGAATCTGGTATTCTGGATATGATTTTGTCACCAGATTGCAGCATTCCTTCGGAGGAGTGTGGTAGCGAATTGGACTAGTATTGCTTCTTCCAAATTGATTAGTTCTCTATATTGCTCCAATTGGAAAAGCCAGGCATTGGTAGACAGTCCTCCTCTTTAACCATCAAAAGTGTCAGGCTTCTGAGGCTTGATAGTGACTGCTGTTGGGTATATTGATGTCAGTAGAGGTACAGAGGTATGAGCAGGGGCTTTCTTTCTATGTATTCTTGAAGTTGAGCTATCTGAGCTAATGCAGTCTGCAAAAGACTCTTGATGGCCCCATTTGACTGAGTAGGGTTTTGCTGTTCCTTTTCTTCTTACTGATTGTATGAGGCATTGCCTGGATTATAGGTACTGTATAAAGAGTTCTACCTATTGTCCTCTATAGTATTGTGACTGATATCTTAAGAAATGTCTTAATAAGGCTAGGTGTAACTTAACCACTGCTATCAAGTGTAACAGTTCTAGTTTCTAAATGAGAAAGTGACTAGTTCTGGTGGTCCTAAGTAGCTCGAAGAGATACTAAGGATTCAAGTGTTCTTGAAGAATTTCTGAGAGAAGATATTCTGAGACTTTATTTATGAGAACAAAGGGGATATTTATACAAGATCTGAAGGAAGGATCTGGAAGGATCTGAGAAATCAAAAGAAAATGCCAAGAGGAAAGTTCTCAGCAAAGATGACAAATAATGACAAATAAAGTTCTACAAGTTTCCAGGATATTCCATGACTAGCTAAATAAGTACTAGTTAATACTTGGCACCAAGAAAGAGATTTCTAAGTATACAGAAAGTGCTGGAAGGTTATAGAATATTCAAAAAAGACAGAGAAAAGAAATAAACTACACTAAAGTGTTACATCCTTCATGATATATCCAATCTGGAGCATTTGTAGGATATAGTTATCAGGGTACTGACTATAGTTTGAACATATTCAATATACTTATAGTTGAGTTCTTATACCATATTGTCAATTTTGTCATAGAATAGAGTGGTAATTATTTTAGCAGTAGTAACTCAAAGGTAGAGAATAAAGATACTATACTTATAAAAGAGTTCTCAGTGCTTACAGATAATGAGTTTCTGATGTTGAGACATCTGGATAATATCTATATTATAGTGATATCTAACTATATCTTCCAGAAAGCAGTCAATCTAGTAGTAGCTTGAGATTTGTCTAATTTAGTAAGCTTTGCTGAGCATGTTTAGAGCATTCCATCATACTTCTATGAAGTAGAGAGGTACTAGGCTATAGATATTCATGAGAGGCAGAGGAGATATATATATAAGAGTTACTTATTGAAGTATTATTATGTAGCTCTAAAAGGATTTTCTGGAAGTTCTGGATATTCTAAAAGACTGTTTTCTTAAGGTCAAGATCAATTTCATATTGAGTATATTCTCTATACTTATTGATTTTAAGATCAGGTTGACATTTCAACCAAAGTCTTTTTTTGAACTACTTCTAGATGTTCAGAATTTTCTATATTTCAGGAAGTTCAAAAAACTAAGATCAGCTTAGTTAAATTGGCATATTACTACAAACAATACCCAATTAGGAAATTTCATAATATGGTTAGAAGTGAGACCTAGAGGTATGAATTTACTTAAGAGTAATTTGTGAGATATATTCAACTTGGGGTATTTGTAGAATATGGTCATTGAGATGTGAGAAGGTTCTATCTGTGGTTTGAATATACTCAATATACTTATGGTTGAGTTCTTATATTATATCATTGATTTGACCATAAGACAGAGTGATAACCATTTTCAGTAGTAGTAACTTAGAGATAGAGAATAAAGGTACTATACTCATAAAGAGATCTTAGTATTTGCAGGTAATGAGTTTCTAGTATTGAGATATCTGAGTAATATCTGTATTATAGTGGTATTTGACCTTATCTTCTAGGAGGCAGCTGATCTGATAGTAGCTTGAGATTTGTCTAATTTGGTAGGCTTTACTAAGTATTGTAATAGTGACTCCAGAATGATGATATCAGCACAGGAGATAGCCTTTTCTTGCAAGCCACTGGATCGAAGTACAAGAAGATTATACGGCATATGAGATGAGCAATGATGACCAACTGTGAGTCATTGTGACCATGGTATAGTACCTGGAAGAATATAAAAGAAGGATCAAGGAACTACAGTAGCAGTAATCAACAAGACCCACTAATCCCAAAATAGCCCAAAGACTTACCATAAACAAAATGTCTGCTGCCCACTAAACCTCAAGGTCAAAGAACTACCAAGGCACCTCAGTTGAAGAAAAGATATTCCAAGACATCAGAAGAGCCATGGGGATCCACATAAGAAAGACTCCTAGTGTCAACCTGAGTACTGGTGACCCTTATCACTATATCCTCTACTGCTATGAAATGAAAACAAGGATCACCATTGCTACCAAATGCCTCCAAATATGGCAGGAGTACGAAATAGAAAATCTCCTCTGCTGGGAGTTCCTACAGGCCAGTACTCAAGAGCTACAAAATATCACTCCCATAGATATATGCAAAACAAGGACAGCTAAGAAGATTTATCAGATCTTCAGACATATACCATGGTCAATCCCCAACTTGGAGTATGTTAGAGTCTCAGATTTCAGAGACCTATCATCCTGCCATATCAATACACTAGAAGCCAGGGTGGCTACAGAAGCCCAGTCCACTATCACTCTCAATAGTAAAGAAGTAGAAGACTTCTGGCATCCCATCCTTCAGAACAACCCAGACTAATTCCTGCAAGGATTGATCTCAATATTCTAAGGCCCAAGCATCCAGGTTAGACCTCCCCAAGACCCCACATTTGTTCCCTATTTTGTGGAAGAGAACCTCATAGACTGGAGAGCTCTAGACCTCCTTTTCGCCACTGAATGTGATGACATCATTGGTGATGATATCATCTTGCACAACATCGAAGCACACAAAATGCGTGACAATGAATTCATGGATCTCATCTCTTTCAGTGATGATGATGATAATGATGAAGCTCCTATGATCCTGAACATTCTGCTCTAAGTCCTTTGTTATACTGAATAATACCAGCACTGGTATTTGATTTAACACTAAATAATGCTAGCACTGGTATTCTGAGGTGACACCAAATTATACTAGTATCCTGAACCTATATAACCATCAATGTCGACCCTGAAACTTAGCAGTTTTTCCTGTCCTGGCATTTTATTTTAGTTATTGGAATTTATATTTAGCTTTATATCTTAGCAACCATTGAATTATATTTTGTATAAATACCCCTCTTATTTCCTCTAAAATAAAGTCAGTTCTGGTTTCACTTATACATACTTCCTTACAAGCAATCTAAGAGATAACAAGATAGTTAAAGATAAGAAGTTTGAGGACTATAAGACCTTGGGAAGGCACTTCAATAAGAACTTGCTTATAACAAACTTAAGTTAGTCTAAGAGATATACCTTGAAGAGAATCTGACATATTTGAAGGACTCAGTGACCACTACATGATAACTTGGTACCCATTGACTGGTGATTCAAGATGAATTCCTCACTTTTAAGCTGAAAAATGAACAACCCCCACAACAACTACCCTGACTACAAGAGTCACCTCTGCAAGAATTCAAGACAAGATAGAAATGTGCCCCCCTACATTCTATGGATATACTACTGAAGAGTCAATCCTGACCTTTATTGAAGACTTTGAACAATTCACCACTATATGAGTCCTCAATGTGGAGGCACAATTGGCCCTTCTACCAGTCAGCCTCAGAGAATCTACCAGAGACAAGTTCAATGCAGCCACCATTGCTGGTACTGATACAGTCAAACTTGCCAATATGAAGACCTTCCTCAGAACTACATACTATACTGAAGAGATCAAGCAAGCTCTCAAGGATCAACTCAATACTATCTGCCAGAGACTTAATGAAGATTCCAACTCATTCTATATCCAAATCTGCCACTAGATTGTCTTGGCTGGCTATGATGACCACCTCAAGGAACAAATAGCAGATTCAACCTTCCTCAAAGGAGTTCACCCTGAAATTGCCTTAGCAATCTGGTCTATCCCAGCTGCACTGACCCTGGATCAGAAAGTGGTCTTTGTACAGAGATATTGGACTGCCAGACACCCTGCTGAACACTCAATGGAGAAAATAACTGGCATCAAGATAGAGCTATCAAAGCCAACTAGTATTATACCTGCTACAGTTATAAACAGACAACCAACCCCACCTACCCCCAAGACAGCCAAAGCTGACCCAGTAGAGGAACTTGCCAAGCAGTTCACTGAGATGACTACACATCTTAGTGATATTGTTAGAGAAGTCCGAAGCACCAACAGGAGACCAGTGCAGAGATTTGTAGCTACTACAGAAGAATACAATATCATATGCTTCAGATATGGAAAAGAAGGCCACTATACAAAGAGTTGTATGATCGAAACAAGATGCAAAGCCCAACTAAGCAATGCTAGCAGAACTAGAGAACAAACTAATGCAGTAGTCATTGAGGAGATTGGTGACACTGATGATGAAGAATACTACAAGGAGCTTGAATTCTACCCTGCTACTGAAGATACCAGAATCTGGTCCAAGCCCTATAACAGGAAGAGCAACAGTAAGCCAGTTGGAAGACCAAAGAAGACTCCAGCTGTTACTATTCAAAGCAAGACTCAACCTAAAGAGATTGATCAAGACATGGAGTTAGATGAAGCTATCTGCCAAATCATTGAAGGCACTACTTCAGTCTCAGGAGAAAGTGAAAGCAAGAAGGAACAGAAGCTGCATAAGACCAAGATCTACCAGTATGATATCTACAAGGACCTCAAGGAACAGAAGGTCAATGCCACTTTTGGACAGCTAGCTGAAGTCTCTGCCTTCAGACAGCAGTTGAGAGTAGGACTTACAACTATTGTTAAGAATCAAGAGTACAAGATTGTAGAAGCTCACAATGTACAGGAAGAATCTGAAAACTCAGGTGAAGAATCTGAAGACCAGTGCAAGACATCAGCCTATACCCTATGTCAGATTGAAGACTGTATCTTTAATGCCATCATTGATACCAGTGCTGGAGGATATCTCATAAGTAAGAAGACAATTGACCACCTAGGTTGGAACATTGAAGAGTCTACCAAGATGGTCTATATTACAGCAGATGGTATATGAGCTACCCCCTTTGGCAAAATCCAAGAAGTCCCCATTAAGATAGGAGGAGCTACCATCCCAGTAGATGTGATTGTTACAAGTACCACCAACTATAACATCCTCATTGGCAACCAATGGCTTCATAAGGCCAAGGCCATCATTGACCTCAATGTCTAGAAGATGCAGATCAACTATAGAGGAAGAAAGATATGAGTCTCTATCAATGTCCACAAAGAAGTCCTACCAGATATGGAGGAAGGAGATGAAGAGGACACAGAAGTCTTCATATACTCAGTGAATAAGAACAAGAATAAGAACAAGACACCAAAGCTCACAGATGAGCAGTGGTACAACAAGATCATCAATGGCTATACCTCTCAAGGAAGATGTCCCCATGGTACTAGAATGTACTGCTCTGAACACCTGAATGACTACTGGTCCTGTATCAGTGAAGTCAGGAAAATCTGCTAACAGAAACATGAGCAAGAAGCTACCAAAGCAAAAAGGAAAGCTGAAGAAGATGACCAGCCCCCAGAGCTTCAAGCTGATAGTGATTATGAGGAGGAACAAGAATCAGACATCACTCTCAAGGTCAAGAAGTTTCACCCTGAAGCCAAGATCCCAGAATATAAGACTGAAGGAGCCATAGGAATGGACCTTATCAGCATTTAAGATGCTACCCTTGAACCACAGACCACCACCCTACTTGGTACTGGAATTGGAGTCAAGCTACCAGAAAACCATGCTGGAATTATTAAGACCAGGAGCAGTCTGGCCAAAAGCAAAATCTCAGTTAAAGGAGGAGTAATTGACCCTGATTACACTGGTGAGATCTTCCTCATAGTCAGGAATCACAACCCTACCACCCTATTTGAAGTCAAGAAGCATGATAGGATTGGCCAGATACTGATCTACAAAATCAAGAAACCCAAGATCATTGAAGCCATTGAACTCACTAAGATCAAGAGAGGAGAACAAGGCTTTGGATCTACTAAAAGAGGAGCCTATGCTACCACCAATATTACTGAACTTGAGCATAAGAAAGACAAGGACCAGAACAAGTACACATATACTATTGGAAAAAACTTTCCCCTGGAAGAACAACTTCTCAAGATCCTGCACCAGAATGAAGGAGTACTTGCTACAGACTTCAGAGATATCCACAATCAAGAACCTAAGTACTACTACAAAGTTGACACTGGTGATATCAAGCCTATCTATCAGAAAGCCAGACCCATACCACTTGCCTATAGAGAATGGCTGTGAGCAGAACTCAAGGAAATGGAAGAAGCCAGAATCATCAAGCAAGCTATCAGCCCCTGGGCCTCACCCATTGTCCTAGCCCTGAAGAAAGGAAGCAAGCTTGGAGAATTTGTGCCAAGACTCTGCATTGACTACAGGAAGCTCAATGCCATCACCAAGAAAGATAGGCAGCCCTTGCCAAATATTTAAGAAATCCTTACCACCCTTAGAAGTGAAGCCAAATACTACACCACCTTGGATCTATTCTCAGGCTTCCATCAGATTAGTCTCACTCAAGATGCCAGTGAGAAATCAGCCTTCATCACACCTGATGCTACCTATATCTACCTGCAAATGCCATTTGGAATGTGCAATGCCCCAGCAAGTTTCCAGTAAATAATGAACAGAGTTTTCAGCAACGAGATTGGAAAATAGCTCTTTGTCTATGTTGATGATGTGATCATCTTCAGCAATACTGTATAGGAATATATCAATCACATACAGCTAGCCCTCAAGAAGCTCAAGGAGCATGGCCTTTACATAAGAAATGCAAGTTTTTAGCTCAAGAAATTGCCTACCTAGGACACCTCATCAACCAGACCAGAATTCATATAGACCCCATGAAGATTGAGGCTGTTGCAGCCTACCCAAGACCCAGAACAACCACAGAAGTCCATGCCTTCCTTGGACTGGCCAGCTACTACAGAAGATTCATCAAAGGATATTTCAACATTGCAGCACCTATCTACAAGCTACTGAAGAAGGAAACCAAATTCAAATGAACCAAGAAGTACCAAGAAACCTTCAATGAACTCAAGACCAGATTGACCCAAGCACCTATCCTCAGAAGACCAGATTGGAACCTAGAATTCATCCTGCAGATAGATGTAAGTACTATAGGACTTGGAGCAGTCCTAGCTCAGAAGAAAGATGGACATGAATATATCATCTCCTATGCAAGCTGAGGTACCTGCAGAGTAGAACAGAACTACAAGTCATGCAAGCTTGAATGCTTAGCAGTAGTCTGGGCAGTAGACAAGTTCCACTACTATCTAGCTGGGAAACACTTCACCATTCAAATAGACCACTCCACTCTTGCCTGACTATTCCACACTCTGAACCCCAAAGGAATATATGTCAAATGGATCTACAGGCTATAAGAGTATGACTGTACTATCAAGCACTGCTCAGGAAGAACCAACACCAATACTGATGCACTCTCAAGGACACCCCAAAACACTCCCATCAAGACTATTTAACATGAATAAGGAGCTATACTATGGATTAATCAGCTATCTTAGGCAGTGGAAGATGCCCAACTATCTCGAACCCTGGACAATCACTATCATCAACTGGACTTGGAAACAGTTTGAATTAGACAACACTATACTCAGAAAAGGAGGAAAGCTAGTAATACCTGAACACAAGAAGTATCAAGTAATAAAGGAAGTATACAAGCAAGGATACCTAGGAGGAACCAATACATACAACAAGGCAAGAAGAACTATGTGGTGGCCTAAGATGGAAGAAGACCTACACCAATTTGTTAAAGGGTGTGACAAGTGCCAAAAGCAGAAATAAGATCAGCAAGACCAGGCACCCAGGTCATCAAGAATTGAGCCTATCCCCTTCCACCACATTGCAATAGATATCATTGGGCCACTACCAGTAACACTATCAGGAAACTGCTATATTATAGTTATTATAGACCTCTTCACCAAATGGATAGAAGCAGGAGCATTACAAGAAGCTAATGCCCTCTCTATAGCTGACTTCCTGCACCAAGAAATCATCTGCCACTACAAGACACCAAAGCAAATCACAACAGACCATGGCACAGAATTCATCAATGGATTCTATGAGATAATGTATCAGAAATACAAGATCTAGCACATCAAGACCACTGCATACCACCCTCAAGGAAATGGACAGACAGAGAGAACCAACAAGACCCTCAAGAACATCCTGGTAAAGATCTCAGAGATATATAAGAATTGGGATAATTATCTCCCAACTGCCCTCTCTGTCCTATGAGACATATGATCACAGAGCACACACTTTACCCCAAGAGAACTGCTCTTCAGAGAAGAAGATTCTGATAGAACCTCAGCTACAAATCTAGACCTAACTTGGAGATGGGTCGATGCAGAAATCCGGAGACTACACCAAATCAGGAAGAAGGCTGAAGATTACATCATCAAGTTACAAGTGCTGACAAAAAAGAATGTAGAAAAGAATCACAAGACCCTAGAACCCATCCAAATCAGAGAAAAGGTTTTACTGTATTAAAATATAGTAGAAGCCTTATGGTCATGAAAACTGGAGCCCAAATGGGAAGGACCTTTCTATGTACAAGATATCAAGAGAACTACCTTCTGGCTTAAAAAAATCTCAGGGACCATACTGCCTATCATGGTACACAGGAACAGACTCAAGAAGTACTATAAACCTATATAAGAGAAGCAAAATGTGATGACTGCCTACAAAGTTCTAGTCTGTGAATCATAACAGTATGTCCTGTGACCAGCAGGCTATCTGTCTGGACCATTCTCTAAGAGATATGGTACTGGCAACTACTCATCCATGAGACTTTCAAAGTCAGAGGAGTTTGAACTATCAACTGATTGGTTAAGATCAGAATTAGGCCCTTACTCTATATGAAGAGAGTGACTCTTCACCATCACACCAAAATACAAAGAGAAGACACCAGCTTATAAATACCACTTTTTGACCCCTTGCTAGAGGTTATGGGATCAGCAAATTTTTCAGGACTGGACCAATAAATAAGGATGCTCAAGGAGATCCTTATTTAGGAGGAAGATATAACGGTGACCCCAGAATGATGACATCAGCACAGGAGACAGCCTTTCCTTACAAGCCACCAGATCGGAGCACAAAAAGATTATATGGCATATGAGATGAGCAATGATGACTAACTGTGAGTCATTGTGACCATGGTATGGTACCTGAAGGAATATAAAAGAAGGATCAAGGAACTGCAGTAGCAGAAACCAACAAGACCCACTAATTCCAAAATAGCCCAAAGACTTACTACAAATGAAATACCTGCTGTCTACCAAATCTCAAGGTCAAGGAATCACCAAGGTATCTTGGTTGAAGAAAGGATGTTCCAAGACATCAGAAGAGCCATAGAGACCCACACAAGAAGGACTCCTAGTGTCAACCTGAGTACTGGTGACCCTTATTACTATATCCTCTACTGCTGTGAAATGGAAACAAGGATCACTATTGCTACTGAATGCCTCCAAATGTGGCAGGAGTACGAAATAGGAAACCTCCTCTGCTGGGAGTTCCCACAGGCCAGTACTCAAGAGCTACAAAATACCACTCCCATAGATATATATGAAACAAGAACAGCTAAGAAGATCCATCAGATCTTCAGGCATACACCATGGTCAATCCCCAACTTAGAGTATGTTAGAGTCTCAGATTTCAGAGACCTATCATCTTGCCATATCAATGCACTAAAAGCCAGGGTGGCTACAGAAGCCCAGTCCACTATCACCCTCAATAGTAAAGAAGTAGAAGACTTCTGGCATCCCATCTTTCAGGACAACCCAGACCAATTTCTGTAAGGATTGATCTCAATATTCCAAGGCCCAAGCATCCAGGTCAGACCTCCCCAAGACCCCACATTTGTTCCCTATTTTGTGGAAGAGAACCTCATAGACTGGAGAGCTCCAGACCTCCTTCCCACCACTGAATATAATAACGTCATTGGCAATGATGTCATCTTGCATAACATCAAAGCACACAAAATACGTGATAACGAATTTACAGATCTCATCTCTTTCAGAGACGATGATGATGATGATGAAGCCTCCATGATCCTGAACATTCTGCTCTAAGTCTCTTGTTATACTAAATAATGTTAGCACTGATATTTGATGTAACACTGAATAATGCCAGCACTGGTATTCTGAGGTGATACCAAATTATACCAGCATCCTGAACCTGTACAACCATCAGTGCCAACTCTGGAACTTAGCAGTTTTTCCTGTCCTGGTATTTTATTTTAGTTATTGGAATTTATATTTAGCTTTATATCTTAGCAACCATTGAATTATATTTTGTATAAATATCCCTCTTATTTCCTCTGAAATAAAGTCAGTTCTGGTTTCACATATATACTTCCTTGTAAGCAATCTAAGAGATAACAAGACAATGCTCCTTTCTCTGCTATCTTACCAGTCACAAGGTTTGGTAGACAACCTTCCAAGTCTTCTTTCCCCTATTATTACCCCCTCTATCTCAGGTTGGTTTGCTGTGCCTGTATGGGTATAGTGGGAGGAGGGCAATGGTGATGAGTTGCCCCTTTATTGGTGTCAGATTGGTGTCTTCTCCACTTTTTCGCAGTTTCTGGTACCTTCAGCTATATCTGGAGTGCATCCATTTTAGTGCGGTGCCTTCTTCCTTTTACCATCATCAACAAGGTGGTGTCTCAGTATGTCATGGGTTATGTAGAGAGTCAGTTGACCTTGGGCATCAAGTGCTCAGTATAGATTACCTGCAGGTCCTTGGTGCCTGTGGTGGGGCCCTCTGGCTTTGGTGAGCTTTCCGGCAAGTGTGGTTCTGGTGTAGGTGACTGTTTTTCAGGTGTTGTCAGAATGGAAGGGGAGATGGCCATCACAGATAAGAGGATGGGCAATAATGGTGAACCAGTAGAGTGTCAGGCTGGGGGTGGTCATCAGGGCTGGGGCAGACAATATTTCAGTAGGGCCTTTCGATTGGCTGGTGGGGGGTGGAGTGGTGCAGGGGCCAGCATCCTAGCTATACTCAACTGGAACCAGGAGCTGACGCGGTAATATGATCAAGGCCTGCAGGCTTGGGGAGTGGGGCCTTCCTCATTTGGCAGTACCTGACTAGAACCGGGAGCTGACTCAGCAACATGATTGAGGCCCACAGGCTCGGGAAGTGGGAGTAGGGTCTTTTCAGGCCCTAGCCCATGTGTAAGTCCTTTGAGGAAGGTGCTGCATGTAAGTCCTTTACTCACTTGCTTTGAATCTACTTTGCTCTTTGTTGATTAGTTGGGGGGTTTTTTCTTTGTCTCGGGCTTTCTTTTGGGGTTCGGGGGGCTATTCTTTATTTAGTCTCAGTGCTACTAGATCTGATGCATAGGTGTGCCCTCATGTGTAAATGATGATCTAGCTCTGGTGAGCAGACAAGTCTAGTCTATGTCATGGGGGTCGACGTAGCCAGTGTTTGACAGGCATAGCTGGAGTAGTGAGACTGCTAGACAATTTAGTAGTCTAGGTTAATGGGGGGATATTGTTCAGTGGGTGGTGGGGGAGGGTTTTGGCCTATATAGTCTAGGTTCCCTTCCAATAAAAATCTGTGGGACTATGAGTCCATTAAAAAAA
>RBNI01003132.1:0-16601 GCA_003990745.1 Jimgerdemannia flammicorona
TTACCCAAATCTATAATAATATAAGTACAGCCTAAGCCCTCAACCTATCCCACAGGGCCCCCCCCCTTCCTTAATTCCTACAAATAACACCCCATCCACCGTCACTGCCACTCTACCCCCACTCTTCACTACAATCCTCCTCACTAGTCCCTTACGTTTCCCCCCCTTGGGGCCCCACCCAATCCACCATGCCTTGAAGAGCTCTAACATCAGCTCCTCCCACCTTACTATCCTCAGGCTCACTGACCTCTGGGGGCCCTCCTCAAACGTACTCCGCCAGTGTTCGGTGAGTCCCACCCAAAAGGCGACAGCCCAGCCAACCGTCAGCCACTCATTTTCCACCCCCCCCACCAGTCTTGCCTGCAGTGCTGCCCACCGTCCACCCACCTCAGGGTTTGGCGCTGACACTCCCAGCCTTACCCCAACAACCTTCCAAAAATTCTCCAGACTCTCGCACTCCCCCAGCCAATGTTCAGGCGTCTGTACCACCCCTTCCTCCTGCCCTACATTATGGCACTCCTCACAGTCATAGACCCCGCCCTCCACCAGATGTCCAGTCCTAAAGTTTAGCATCATATTCCGACACAACAGCCTCTACCATGCTACCCAGAATTTTGGCAGGAGCCACCTCGACATGACCTTGGACCAAGCCCATACGCCTGCCCAGTCCCACCTCTCCCCGATCCCAGCCCCTTGCCAGGACTCTGGCCAAAGGTTCTGCCCCAGACCCCTAAGGCACTCCATACCCTCCTCTAAGCGGAAGTCCTTGACCAGATTCCCTCCCAATAAGAGCCTGTCCCACCTCCACATCTCTGGGCCCCAGTCCTCATCCCCTTCAGCACCTTGCCAACGGATCCCAATATGGTGTGCCCCATCTACCACTCCCCACTAGAATCCTTTGTAACGCATCCTCCGGCTGCCATCTAAGGCCACCAAGGACAGTAGATCACCTGAGCCACCCCTTGGTGACACTCTTGTCTCTCACAAACGCTACATAAGGGGCACCCATTCTCCTCCTCTCAACTCACTTACCCTCTTCATCCACCATGCCCTCAAACAGAGTAGCCTCTTGGGAAAGTCCACCAGGCCAAGGCCTCCACGATCCACAGGAAGTGCTAATGTCTCCCAACTAATCTGACTCCGACATCCAGCCCAGATCCAAGAGCGGGCCATCTTGAGAAGCTTCTTGACCACCCACTTAGGAAAATCCAAATGGTAGCCCAGATACCAAAGCTTTGGCATCCAATACACATTCAGAACAGTTATCCTTCTCGCCAGCGACACCTGTCTACCACCCCAACTTGTCAGTACTGACCCCCATTCTACCCGCTTGCGCTCCCACCACTCCTTGGGAAGTAGAGCGCTATACACCATGAAGTAGACACCCAAATACCGTACCACTCCACCCGCTGGGACAATTGTTCCAATGACATCCCCCCCTATGACTCCTTCCCCAAGGACCAATGTCTCGCACTTGTGCCAGTTGAGTTTCGCTCCAGAGTATCCCTCAAACCACTCGACTATCTCCTTGAGCATAGCTATATCTGCCACTGAGCCCAACCCAACCACCATATCATCTGCAAAGGCCCCCACCTTCCAATTCACCCCCAAGATATTCAGTCCACCAACTCTGCACTGGATCCGATCCAACAACAGCTCCAGGGCAAAGGCATAAAGGATAGGTGACAGCGGATCCCCTTGAGGCACCCCCCTCCCTAAGGGGAAAGAAGCCCCCCTGTGACCATTCACTAGAATCGCAGCCCTACTTCCTTCCAGCAATCCAATAAGTGACCGACACATGCCCCCTGATACCCCGATGCGCTCCAGTACCTTCTCTAACCATACTCTCCGCACCCTATCATAGGCCTTCTCCTGGTCCAGAAATACCAAGCGGCCATCCACTCCAGCAGCCCTAGCGCCTTCAATGATGCCGTGAACCCATGCCGTGCCATCTCGGATCAGTCGGCCTCCAACAAAGCCCCACTGCTTCTTCCCTATCACCTGCTGTGCCACCCCCTGTAACCTCACCACCAGAATTTTGGTGACCAGCTTGCAGTCCATATCCAGTAGCATGATCGGCCTCTAATTTTTCCAGTCCTCCTTACGCCCTTTGTCCTTGTACAGCAGGGAAACCAGTCCCAACTACTGCCCTCCAATCCACTCCCTGGTACTGATGACTGCATCACACATCAGCGACATCTCCTCCAGAACCTCCTCTATGGATGCCATATGTTTCCAAAAGTCCCAAGGCAGACCATCCTCCCTAGGCGCCGTTCCTAGGGTTGTTGATGCCAGAACTTGAAGGATCTCCTCACCCAAAACTGGTCAGCCAAGATCCCCCAACCCTGCTGCCGGATTCGGGTGCCAATCTTCCAGATATCTCTCAATGTCCTGTGCCCCCTCCCCTCCCTCCTCCTCACTCCAGAGGTTACTCCAGCAGGTGCTCAGCTGACCCAGGATCCCCTGCATACTCAATACCATCTCTCCCTCATCATTAAGGACTTCTTCCCACTGGTGTCTTGCTCCCCTAGCATGGAGGAGATGGGACAAAAGCTTTGTAGGTCATTCTCCTTCTTCCAATCCTTGCCACCTTAACCTGGCCACCATAGCCTGAGCCTGCACTGCTTCCTCCTTCCTCAACAAATCCTGTAATTCCACTACTTCCAACTTAGCCCGCTTAGCCTTCCAGTCCAACACCCCCTCCTTCTCCAATAGCCCAGCCCAATTCAGAAGTAGTCTTTCTAGTCTCTTAGATGCCCATCGGACTCGTCTCCTCCACTGAGCACCTCGTTCCTTCCCCACTTCCCCCCAGTACCTCTGAGCTTCAGATTTCGGTCTACGCCACCTATCGCCAATCCCCATCCCTGCTCACCTCCAATTATTAACCTTGGATTGTACCTCCGCCACCCACTCATTCCACAGATCCATCTCCTCCAACAGCAAAGAGTTCAGATGCCAATGTCCTGGCCCCTCTCCACTACCGCCAAACCTCCCACCTCTCCAAATACCCCAGTGATCCGACCAAGGACACCACTCAACCTCCATTGTCTCCCAAACTGTATGTCCCCAGCACTCAGCAGTCAGAACCCAATCAATCCTAGTACCCAGCCCTCCCACCCAGTATGTATATAGATGTTGGTCCTCATCCTGAAGTCACATAGCATCCACTAGTGAGCTGAGCCGTTCCACCTCTTCCCATTCCTCCAATCCCCTGCTCCTTCCTGCCATACCCCATCCCCCATCAGTTCTATCCAGTCTACTCTCCCATAACATATTAAAATCACCCCCCAGACAATCCACCCCAGCCTCAGCCAAGAGCCCAGAATCCCATAGATCTCCAATCCATGCCACTCGGGTCCCCCTCTCAGCTGGGCAGTAACAAGATCCCACTACAATTGAGGTCCATCCAGGCCTCTGCCATGTCCCCCACACTAATCTACTACCCCAATGTCCAGTGTCCGCAATGTCCCCTTTCCCCTTCCTAACCAGGATTCCCACTTTACTCTGCCAAACTGCCTCCCCACCCCACTCTCTAGTCCATTCCAATCCATCTTCCTCCCCCTCACACCATACATCCTGAAGTAAGAAGATATCTGCCTCCAGTTTCTTCAGCCATCCAAAAATCATATGTCGCCTCCTAGTCCCCCTAAGCCCATTGACGTTCATAGAGAAAATGTTTGTTATACTATTCATAGCGAAATATTTGTTAATGCTGAAATCTCCACATCTACAATTCCATGCTCACTTCCTCTCCAGCCAGATCCATGTTCCATTCTGCCTCAATCTCAGCTTCCACATTTTGTTGTTCATCCAGAGCTGCCAGCAATTCCGCACAGTCCTCACCATCTACCATCTCCATTGATGCCTGATATTCCTCGCACACCACCTGCCACTTTTCCAGTCCCTTCTGTGGCCCCCACAGATAAGCTGCCCTCTCATTAGCGATACCCAAAAGCGTCACCTCCCTTGCCTCAGTGACCTCATACTCCTCCGCCTCCAGAAGAGCAGCCATCATCTCATCTCTCAGCTTTCTCACGACCTCCTCTCCTCACAGCACTTGCCCCCAGAATTCCTCACTGATCACCCGGAAGTCGATCTCGCCCAGTTCCTCGGCCACCATATTTTGCAGTGCCCTCAATAGCCACTTCTCTCCTCCAACTACCTCTGCTGCCTATGCCACATCTTCCTCTCCTTCCTTCCTCTCCTCAGTTCTCACCGACTCGTCCCAACCATCCTCAGACACATCCTCCAGCTCCCCCTCTCCCACCTTGGGGACCCCATACTGGATCAGATTATCTTCGGCCATTGCTGTGTCCACTACAGTCTCCTCTGGCCCCTGTCCCCCACTCTCCTTTGCCTTCCCCCCTTGCTGCCCCTCCTCCGCCCAGATGCTAGCACTCACTCCCGTGCCCTCCTCAGTAGCCCCAGCCCTTTTACTCCCATCCAAACTGGCCAACAAATCCTTCTGCAGCTGTCTCCCCTTCGCCTTCTCCCAAAGCACCTTGTCCATTCGCACCTTCTTGCCCTCGATCACCTCCACTACCATCCTAGCCTCGAAAGCCCTCCAAGCCCTCTGCCTCCTCTCTACAGCCCCAGCTAGGTCCTTGAGTGCCTCCAGTAGATCCTCCTCCTCTTCCTCGGACCCCTTCACCCTCGAAACCTTGCACTCCACCGGGCCCCACTTCAACGCCACTGGCCAATCCCTAGCCTTCCCTGTATTCTCCATCCCAAACAGCCTCAACTGGACATCCACATCGCCTGTCCTGAGCTCAGTCCCCTCCCATACTCTGAATCCAATATCGACCACCTCACCATACTTCTTCACCCCATCCGTGACCAGCCTCCTCGCCTCCTCCTTCTTCACCGTCGGCAGGTCTGTAATCACCAGGTGAACCACTCGGGGATCCCAATGCATACACCTTGCCATCAGCACCGAGATCCCTCCAATCACCACCCCCTTCTCCACTGCCTCCAGTAGCAAACCCTCCTCTTCAAACCCCACTTCAACTGCCTCCAGCTTCTTCAAAAACTTTACCGAGGCTGCTCCCTTCACCTCACTAGCCAGTAGTCCCAGCACCATCTTTGCCATCACCGCCAAGCCCCGGAAACACAACGTGACGGCGAATTCTGATCGAGACTTTTTGAGTAATGGGGCCGCCACTAGGCCTGTCACACCATCAGCCAGGTCCCCGGGTCTTGCGCCACTCCCCTGACCAGGTCCTCCATCAGCTGTCACATCTGGATTTTTTTCCAGATCCCCTGTCACACTGCCATCAGCAGTCACTGCCTCAGCCACTACACCTCCAGCCCCACTACGCTGACCCCCCAGAGGAGAGGCCTCCTTGCCACTCGAAGTAGCAGCCACCTTCCCCAGCTCCAGCCAGCCATCCAGTCCAGTCGCCTGCTTCCCCATCCTGACCTTATCCGCGAAGGTCATCCTCTCTCCCCCATGTTGCCTTGCACCTCCTCTGCCACCACCTCCAGCCCCACATCCCCTACTCGAAGAGCTCGGCATGCCAAGACCAGTGCCTTGACCCCCCCCCACATGTTGCCAGTCAAATGCACTGGGCCCCCCCTGCCCAGTACGCTCACCAGAATGCTTGTTGCTCGCCATCTTGATAGCACCAATACTTGAAGATGTTGTCAAAAGTGTTGTCTGAGTTTTGTGTCACCCGAATGGTACTGGTGATGATCGTTTTGGGGTGCATCATCTTTGCTTTCATCAGATTCACTATCTGTATATCTTCTATAGGTTATAGTACTATGAGTTACAGAGTTATAGTATGCTGGTAGTTGTACTTCATATTGCTCATACTCAGATAGTGGAGTTGTCTAGAGATATAGGTTGTGTTCTCTGGTCTCTTCATTATAGTTGAAGTAATTAGGAGTAAATATAGGCTAGTACTTATGCTAGTGGTTATTGTCTCAATAGGTCTCATAAGTGGTTATGAACTATTATAAGTTCATCAGTAAGATTTGTGGGGTAATCAGAGTTGGCAGAGATTCTTGGCTTGAGATTATATTAGTATCAGAGAGATTGTTATCCTCTGCTTTATCATCATCAAACCAGATTATATCATAGATATCTTTTTTTTTTTTTTTTTTTATAGTCACTTGGACTCCATCTTTATTATCAGTCTATGAATAAGTATACAGTATTACCATCCACTACCCAATCCCCATAGAGGAGCCCCTCCCCACCTTCTTACAAATAAAGATCACCCTCTCACTCACTACTCCAACTCTCCCCCCACTCTGTCTATAGATTTTCTCCACTAAGCAGTGCCTCCGACCACCCTACAGCCCCCAACCAAGCCACCAGCCTGTCAAGGTATCTTCCATAAGACTATGCCACTGCAACAACCAGTCCCCAAGCCCTGTCTCCTTCTATCCTCAAAAACAAATAGCCAGTGACTGGTCAGCCCCACCCAAATGGCCAAAGCCCAGCCTAAGATAAGCCACTCCTTTCCTACCCCCCCTACCAATCAATCTCTCAAGTCCTCCCACTGCCCCCATACTTCATCTCTTCTATACCTTACTCCCAAGCAATCCCCAATAGTCCACCAAAAGTCCCCATCACCTCACACTCTCCAAGCCAATGTTCTGGCATCTGTACATAACCCCCTTCCTGTTCTATATTATGGCACTCCTCACAGTCGAAGCAACCCTCTATGATAAGATGATCCAAGCAGAAGTTGAGTATTACATTTCTCCTCAGCATATGCCACCAGACCACCCAGTACTTTAGCAGCATCCACTTTCTCACTGCGGCACTCTAGGTCCAAACACTATATCAGTTCCACTCTTCTCCAATTCCAACTCCTTGCCAGCTGCTAGGCCACAGATCCTGGCCTGGTTCCCTTTGGCATTCTATTCCATCACCAATGTTGAACTCAAATAAAGGAATGCCACCCAGCAGTATATGATCCCACCTCCACATCACTAGGTCCTATACTACCTCCCCTTCATTCCCCTGCTAACGAATTTCAATGTGGTGCACCCCCTCTGCTATTCCCCACCAGAATTCTTTATATCACAATTGTTTAGTACTCTAAAGTCCAACCAATGAAAGGAGATTACCAGTCGAGCCTCTTGGCAATGACTGCCTCTCCCAGACCTTCTGTAGCAGGAGAACTCAACCACCTCCTCTCAACTCCACTGCTCTCTTTAGCTACCATACTCTCAAGCAGTGTAGCCATTTTGGAAAGTCAACCAGCCCAAGGCCACCTCTTGCCACTAGTAAGGACAAGGTCTTCCAGCTGATCTGACTCCTTCTGCTAGCCCAGATCCATCTCTTTGACAGCTTCATCAATCTCTTCACCACCTAGGCTAGGAAGTCCAGATGATAAGCCAGATACCATAACTTTGGCAGCCAATAGACATTCAAAATCAAGACATGCCCTGCCAGAGAAAAGTATCTTCCCCCCCAACCCCGCAGGGCCTTCTCCTAAATTCCAATCCTCTGCTTCCACCAAAGTCTGGACAGAACTAACCCATAGACTGACAAATAGATGCCCAAGTACTACACTGCCTCACCAGTGGGGATGATTGTTCCTATAATCTCTCCTCTCACCAGGCTATTGCCTAGCACCATTGTTTCACACTTGTGCTAATTAAGCTTAGCCCCAGAGTTCTCCTCATATCACTCCACTGTCTTCTTAAGCTTCTCAACATCAGTAATCGATCTTAAGCCAACCACCATGTCATCTGCAAAGGCCCCAACTTTCCACCCAATTTCAAAAATAGAGAGCCCCACAATCCTCTATCTAATTCTGTCCATTAGGGGTTCCAGGGAAAGAGCATATAAAATGGGAAACAGTGGGTCCCCCTGGGGCACCCCCCTACCCAGGGGGAATACTACCCCTCTATGTCCATTATACATGAGTGCAGCCCTACTCCCTTCCAGTAGGCTGACTATTACTGATCAGAATTGGTGCAGAACCCCAATTCTATCCAATACTTTCGCCAGCCAGACTTGTCACACCCAGTTATAAGCCTTTTCCTGATCCAAGAAGACTAGCCACTCATCCAGTCCACAGGCCCTCACCCCTTCAATAACTCCATGTACCCAGGCTGTGCTATCCCTGATGAGCTGACCACCCACAAATCCCCTCTGCTCAACACTTACGACTTGCTGGGCCACCCTCTGTAGCCTTGCAACCACCACCTTGGTCACCAACTTTCTGTCCATATCTAGCAACATTATCAGCTACCAGTTCTTCCAATCCTCTTGCCTTCCTTTGTTCTTATACAGCAGCATCACCAGCCCAAGATCCTACTCTCCCACCCATCTCCCTGTCTATAGGATAAAATTACACAATGCCATCATCTCTCCCATCACTCCTGGGACTCCCACCATTCACTTCCAGAAGTCCCAGGGCAGACCATCCTTCCCAGGTGCTGTATCCAGTATTGTTGCAGCAAGAACCTGGTGGATCTCATCCTCCTGTACTGGTATCACCAAGTCACCTAGTCCCTCTACTTGTGATGGGTGCCAATCCTCCAATATTTGGTCAATGGTAGCAACATCCACCCCCCCCTCCTCCTTACTCCACAATCCACTCCATCGCTCCTTCAATAATCTGAGAATGTCCTATATACCATGCACTAGTATACCATCAGAGTCAAGTACCCCTTCCCACCATTGCTGTACCCTTCTTGCCTGAAGGGCTCTTGTAAGAAACTCAGAAAACCTCTCCCCTTCCTCTAGATCTTGTCAGTGAAGCCATGCTGCCAAGCTTTGTACCCTTGCTTCTTCTTCTTCCCACAGCACCTGTTGTAGTTCTCCAACCTTCATCTTCACTCTCATTAATTGCCAATCTTCTTCCCCCTCTAACATTGCCAGTCTCACCTACTCCTCCAGGAGCCTAGCCAATCTAGTAGAAGCCCAATGTACTCTTCACCTTCTCTGCTTCCCTGTCTCCTTGCTGGCCTCACTTCAGTAGATCTTAGCCATCTCTTTCATCCTCATCTACCGAATACCAACTGAGGCCCCTTCCTGCCACCAGTTCTCTACCCTCAGCTAAATGTCCTTAGCCCACTTATCCCACCAGGCCTTATTATCTAATAAAGAGAAATTTAGGCACCAATGTCCAGGCCCATCCCCACTCTCCCCAAAGTGTCTCTGTCTCAAAAGCCCCTAGTGGTCTGACCATAGACACCATTCCATCTCCAGTGACTTCCAAACATCTAGGCCCCAGCAACTGGCTGTCAGAATCCAGTCAATTCTAGTCCCCAGGCCTCCTGCCCAATATATATAAACCCTCCTATCCCCCCAGCACTCTCTACCAGCATCTACCAGCATACTTAGTCTTTCCACTTCCTCCCACACTGCCAGCCCTCCACTCCTGCTCTCAGCACCCCATTCTCCTTCTGTTCTATCCACCAGTACATCCCAAACCATATTGAAATCTCCTCCAAGTACATCTACTCTAGCCTCTGCAAGGATCCTACTCTCCTGGAGACCCTTCACCCAATCTACATACTCACCCCATACTGTAGGGCAGTAACAGGAGCCAACTATAACTGGCTCCCAGCCTGCATGAATCTACTCACTCCAGACCAGTCTCTCCCCCCAGCTCCTCATATCCCTTATCTCCCCTCCGCCTTTCCGAACCAGAATCCTGACCTTACCCTTCCAAATCGCCACACCTCCCCATTCCTTCATCCATTCTATCCTATCAGAATCATCCTCACACCTGACATCCTGCAAGAGGAAGAGATTAGCCTCGGGAGGCCCTTCGAGGTTGGGGAGGCCGCCATATCTCTCTGACAGGGCGGGTATCAATACTGAATATATATTGGTTCCCCAAGCTATGGTATGTGGCCTATCACCTAGCCTTCCCAGCATGGGTGGTGAAGAGGCTGATGAAGGTGGCTAGGGATTGGATTTGGGCAGAGAGGAGGGCCCAGGTCAGTTGGGATACTCTGGCGACACCAGTGGTCAGGGGGGGTCTAGGCCTTGTGGATTTCCCCAAGTGGCTGCACTGCTTGTGAGTCTGGTGGTTGAAGAGAGCTGCTGAACTGCAGGGCAGGGGTTGGGTGCCTCTGCTGCAGAAGGTGTGGGAGATGAGAACCTCCCCTTGAGGGTCCTCCAGAGATCTGCTCTCTTTGGTGAGACTGAATGGTATTCAGCAGCTGCAATTCAAGGGCTTTTGGTGGGGAGTGGTAGATGGAGCACACTGAATTGGCCTGTGCTGGCAAGGCAATGAGGGGGAGGTGATGTAGGGGCCTGATATGTGGTATTGGGATAGGCTGCTCCTGGGGGGTGCCCCACTTGTAACGTTTGATATTGGGGATGGAGTGGAGTGTCAGCAGGGTCTTGGTCTAGATCTTTGGCCAAGTGGCTGGCAGGTGGCAGAGATCGGCAAGAAGTGGGACTGAGTGGGTATCTGGTCATAGAGTGCTGAGGTGTGAAGGTGGCTTCCTCCCAAATACTGGGTGGTATGGTGGCAGGTACTGCAGAGGAATATCATGTTGAATTTCCACACTGGGCATCTGGTGGACAGTGGCCATTTTGAGTGTGAGGAGTGTTATAATGTAGGGCAGGCTGGGGGTCTGGTGCAGATGCCAGAACATTGGCTGGGAGAGTGTGAGGTATTGGGGGACTTTTGGGTAGTAATTGGGAATAGACTAGGTGTGGAGCAAAGGCCAGTTAGTGTGGGGGGCTGCTGGGATGACTTGAAATCTTGGCTAGTGGGGGGGGTGGGTGATAGTTGGCTCACTGTAGGCTGGGTGTTAGCAGTGTGGGTGGGACTGGCAGGTCATTGGCTCTTTGTATTTGAGGAGGGGTGGCAGATGGGGCTGTAGAAGAAGGTAGTATGGCATCTTTCACCGGTAACATTCAGGTGACACAAGACTCAAGCAATACTTTCAACAATGTTTTTGGTGAAAGATGACTAGCAACATAGTGAGCAATGACCATACAGGTGCACGTACTAGGTCGGGTGGATCTAGGGCCTTTGACTGGCAGCAGGTGGGAAGGGGCTATGGCCTGGGGATGGGGGCCTTTGGAGGACCAAAGAACGGAGAAGGCTCTGGAGAGAGACTAGTGTCTGGTGACAATGGGGGAAGATCTGGTCTCCCAAGCTTCGCAGACAAGGTTAAGGAGAGTGGGTGGCCAGTGGGTACTAGGGCTGGTGATGCGGAGGGGAAGGGCAAGGCAAGCCTTGGGAGAGGGGGCAGTGCTCCAGTTGGGAGTGCAGGTGTAGGGGCTGGCGGTGCTGTAGCTGGAAGTGTGACTGTTGATGGGAGTGTGACAGGGAATCAGGAAAAAAAAAGAGATGTGATGGCTGATGGCCAGGTGGGGCAGGGGTTCCCAATGTGGAAGGGGGACCTGGCAGATGGTGTAATGGGGCTGGCAGTGACCCCATTACTCAAGAAGTTGATCTCGGAGTTTGTGGTGACCTTGTGCTTCTGGGGCTTGGTGGTGATGGCGAGGATGGTTCTGGGACTTGTTTCAAAGCAGGTGGCTGGGGCAGCTTTGGTGAAGTTCTTGAAGGGTCTGGAGAGGGTCGAGGTGGGCTTTGAGAAGGCTGGGCCACTGGATGAGGCATTGAAGACTAGAGTCATGGTTGGGGAGGTGGTGGTCCCCATGGTGTGGTGCTTATGATGGGACCCCAGGGTGGTGCAGCTTCTGGTGAAGGGGGTGCCCATGGTGACTAAGGAGGAGACTAGGAAGAGGGTGAAGGAGGTGATGATTGAGTATGGTGATGTGGTGGACATCGGCTTTCAGGTGTGGGAGGGGACAATGATCAGGATGGGCGACATTGATGTCAGGATTCGGCTGGCAGGAAAGGAGGCCATGGGGAAGGCAAGTGACTGGCCTTCTGTGCTGATGTGGGGGGCATTCATCTGTAAGGTGTCGAGGGTGAAGGGGAGTGAGGAGGAGGAGGAGGATTTGTTGGAGGCATTGGAGGAGATGAGTGAAGCTGTGGAGAGGAGGATAAGGGCCTGGAAGATGTATATGGAGTCGACACATCTGGAGGTAGTGGAGGGGAAGTGTATCTATATGGACAAGGGGCAGTGGGAGTGGGTGCAGGGGCACAGGAGACAGAGGGAGCTACTGGCGAGTATGACAGTCGAGGTAAAGAAGAAGGCAGTTGGGACTGAGGTGTCTGGGGGCATTGAAGACAGTGTCTAGGCTAGTAAAGGAGTAGGGGAGGTGGAGGTAGGCAAGAGAGGAGATGGGAAGGTGCTGAGTAAGGACCCTTTTACTGATAGCACCTTCGAGGTCTGGAAGCCGGAATTGGACTCTACCCCCCCCCCTCTGATTAGGAGGGGCCTGGCAGTGAAGAGAAGGACATCAGAGGATATGCTGATAGAGGGGGCCCAGCGAGTGTGTTTTGGGGTCCCTGATGTGGTGAAAGGGGGCCAGGTGGTAGCGGCGGGTGAGGACAAGCTGGTGGAAGTCCCTGAGGAGGAGTGGGATGAGGCTGCCAGTGTGGAAGCTGACACCACGATGTTGGATGCAGGATGGCTGGAGACTCCAGGAGGGAAGGAGGTAGGGAACTTGCTGTGGATAAGCAAGGTGATGGATAACCTCATGGCTGATGTGTTGGGAGAAGTGGACCTGCAGGTTATGCCTGAGGAGCACTGGGAGCAGATTCTGCATGGTGAGGGAGTGGTGGAGATACTGAAGGGTGAGATTCTTGTGATTCTCTTGATGGAGGAGGGATATGAGGTTGATGAGGTTAGGAAGGCAGAGCTGGTAGTGGCTGCAGGTGAGTAGGCGATGTACTGCTGGGCTGAGTGGCATGGTTTGCAGCTCTGGAGGGAGGCCTGTCTGGAGTATCGAGAGGAATATGAGGAGAGGGAAGATGAGGTGATGGTAGAACTTCTGGGAGGGTTGGAGGCACGGGAAGCTGGGGAAAGGGAACTAGCTGCTGAACGTGAATTGGACTTGGTGCAGGAGGAGCTGAATGTGGACTTGTAGAGGATGGGATCACTGTGCCTTTTAACATTATTCCTTATGAATAGTACAACTAATATTTTCTCTTTGAATGTGAATGGGTTGCGAGGTTCGGGACGGCATAAGAACATTTTTACTTGACTCAAGGGTTTGGAGGCTGATCTATTTTTACTATAGGATGTTTGGTGTGAGGATGAGGATGATCAGATGAAGTGGACTAAGGAATGGGGCGGGGCTACTGCTTGGTTTGGAAAAGTGGTGATTCTGGTGAAGAAGGGTAGAAGTAATTTGGAGGGAATCAGGAGCTGGGGTGACTGCTTGGTCTGGGGAGATTGGCAGTGGCCAGAGTGGGAGTCAGTGAGGGTTGGCTCTTGCTACTGCCCTGCGGTTAGGGGGGAGAGGATTGCATGGATTGAGAAGCTGCTGGAGGAGGGTGTTCTATTGGAAGAAGGGGTCGATGTAATTGGGGGGGACTTTAATATGGTTAGAGATCAGCATCTGGACCACACTGATAGTGGGAGGAGTGCAGGAGGGAGAAGTGGTGGCCTGGATATATGGGAGGAGGTGGAGAGGCTGAGCTCCTTAGGGGATATGGGTAGAACACGATGGGGCGACTCCAGGGTCTACACACATTGGGTGAATGGCTTGGGTACAAGGATTGACTGGATTCTGATGGTGGAATGCTGGGGGGCTGATGTCTGTAAGGTGTTGGAGGTGGAATGGTGCCCATGGTCTGATCACTGGGGACTATTGGGACAGGGGTAGTTAGGGGGAGGGGAGATAGACCCGGACATTGGCGCCTCAACTCCTCCCTGCTGGCTGAGAAGATGTTGTGGGATTCATGGGTAGAGGTCATTCAGGCAAAAGTTTATCACTGGAGGGGTGAGGGTTTGTCAGTGGGCATCTGGTGGATGAGATTGAAAGAGGCTGCAAGGGTCTATTGGGGAGAGGCGGGGAGAGAAGCTGGGAGACAGAGGAGGAAGTGCATGAGGTATGCTTCCGGCAGGCTGAGGAGATTGCAATTGGATTGGGCAGGTTTGCTTACTGCCGAGGGGGTAGAGGATTGGAGGTTAGCACAGATTAAATTGGAGATCTTGAAATTGCAACAGATGTTGAGAGAAGAGGAGGAGGTACATATGCGGGGTATGGCTGCTAGGCTACAGTGGCAGGGGCTTGAGGAGGGTGAGCGGCCTACTAGATATTTATCCTGTCTGCTCAATGCTAGGAGGGTGAGACATTGGTGGGATGGAGTCCTCAATGCTGATGGGGACATAGTACATAGCACACAACAAATCCTAGAGGTTTTGAAAGAGAGATGGCAGAATTTGTAGAGTGAGGATGAAGGAGAAGCAGATGAGACAGCTATTGATGTTGCGTTAGGGGAATGGAGACCACTGCAAGTGGTTGGACTGGATGACTTGGCCTTGCTGGTGCGAGGTGAGGAGGTCCAGAGTATCCTTGTGGCAACTAAAACTGGGACAGCACCAGGGGAGGATGGTCTACCTTGGGACTTCTGGAAGAAGATGGTCAAGGTCTCCGGCATTTTGGAGGAGATGACTACTCTTTGTGATCATGTTCTTCAGAGTGGTGAGTGGGTTGGAGAGCAGGACCTCAGACTGGTGGCTTTATTGTTCAAAGACAAGAGGAGGAGAGAAGACTGGAAGAACTGGCAACTGATCATGCTTTTGGATATGGATAGGAAGATGGTTACTAAGGTGGTTATTGTGAGGCTGCAGAAGGTTGCCCAATAGGTGCTGGGGGGAGGAGCAGCAGGGCTTTGTTGGAGGCAGGCTTATAAGAGATGGGACTGTTTGGGTGCATGGTGTCATTGAAGGGGCCCAGGCTTGTGGCCTGGATAGAAGGTTGGTCTTTTTGGACTAGGAGAAGACCTATGACTGGGTCTGGTGGGTTTGGCTGGACAAGGTGTTGGATTGTATTGATGTGCCTTCTAGATTTCGGGCTTCTATGGTAAACTTGTTTAAGGGCAGTCGGGCGGCATTGATGTGTAATGGTCACCATGGTCAGACATTTATCTTGCATAGAGGGGTGCCTCAGGGGGACCCCCTGTCCCCTATTCTTTATGCTCTCTCATTGGAACCATTAATGGATAGGATTCGCCAGAAGGTAGTGGGGCTCTCTATCTATAGTATAGTGTGGAAGATGGGGGCCTTTGTGGATGACATGGTGGTTGGCCTTGGGTTGGTAGCTGATGTCAAGATACTTAAGGAGATGGTGGAATAGTATGAGGTTCACTCTGGGGCAAAGCTCAACTGGCATAAGTGTGAGACAATGGTGTTAGGAATGGACTGGTGGGTGGGGACATCATTGGAACAATTGTCCCTACTGGTGAGGTGGTATGGTATCTGGGCATTTTCCTCTCTGTATATGGTTCTGTACTGCCCCGAGTGTGGTGGGAGAGCAGGGTGGCTATTTGGGGGGAGGTCCTTCGAGGTTGGAGAGGCCGCCATATCTCTTTAGCAGGGCGAGTATCGATTCTGAATACATACTGGTTCCCCAAGCTGTGGTATATGGCATACCACCTGGACTCAGCTCCTTTCTCCACTACCTTACCAGTCACAAGGTTTGGTAGGCGACCTTCCGAGTCCCCTTTCCCCTATTATTACCCCCTCTACCTCAGGTTGGTTTGCTGTACCTGCAGGGGCATAGTGGGAGGAGGGCAATGGTGATGAGTTGCCCCTTTATCGGTGTCGGATCGGTGCTTCCTCCACTTTTTCGCGGATTCTAGTGCCTTCAGCTGCATCTGGGGTGTACTCGTTTTGGTGCGGCGCCTTCTTCCTTTTGCCGTCGCCAACAAGGAGTTGTCTCGGTGTATCTCGGGCTACGTAGGGAGTCGGCCAACCTTGGGCGTCAAGTACTCAGTGTAGGTTACCTGCAGGTCCTCGGTGTCTGTGGTGGGGCCCTCTGGCTTTGACGAGCTTCCTGGCGAGCATGGTTCTGGCGTAGGTGACTGCTTTTCGGGTGTTGTCGGGATGGGAGGGGAGATGGCCGTCACAGATAGGAGGAAGGGCGATAACGGTGAACCAGTAGGGTGCCAGGCGGGGGTGGTCGTCGGGGCTGGGGCAGATGCTGCTTCGGTGGGGCCTTTTGATTGGTGCGGCACGGTTAGGTGGTAGGTGACACTCTCGGCTTCTTTTGGTGGGTAGCAGGGTGAGGCCCCAGTCGTCAGGGGGGGTCAGGGGGCCTGAGGCTACCCATTTCAGGCGTCTTGGCTGCACTCAACTGGAACCGGGAGCTGACACGGCAACGTGATCGAGGCCCGCAGGCTTGAGTAGTGGGGTATTGGGGGTTTCCTCTCGCCTCACGTGTAAGTCCTTTACTCACCTCATCTGGGAGAACCAGGCCCTACCCACCGTGTTGTGCTTTGATGAGGGTTTTTTCTTTGCCTGTCATTCTCTTTGGGGTGGCAGGGGCTATTCTATTCGGCTCGGGCGTGGCCTTGTACATACGTTGGGTTCTCAGGCATGCGCTTTCGGTCGTTGGCATATGATTGGGTTTTCCCTGGTGGTAGGGAGAGCATAGTGCGCAGAATGAGGTGCGGGCCACCATAGGCCCTGCTGCGCCTGGCATGGTCGAGCTGCTGGACAATAGCTAGCCTAGGTTAATAGGGGGGCAGTGCTTGGTGGGTGGTGGGGGAGGGTTTTGGCCTATATAGTCTAGGTTCCCTTCCAAT
>RBNI01003133.1:0-16598 GCA_003990745.1 Jimgerdemannia flammicorona
TTAAGGGCTTTCAAATGACACCAAGATCATCAAATTTGGATGATTATTCATCAAGTTATTGATGTAAACATTTAATTGTCTAATTTGGAAATCAAAACAATGGTTGATTCGAATCCGATTCGAATCCATCCGGATGGGATTCGAATCCCATCCGAGTTGATCCGGATGGGATTCAATCCGAATCAATCCGAATCCAATCCGGATTAAATTGACTCGTTAGGAGCACTACCTCAGCTTTGTACTCTATAACTTTGGTTTGACTCAGCTTTATGATCTTATATGTGATTTCTAGATTTGTTCTGAGAGTGACATGTGATTTCAGTGGCTTAGATATTGTATACTTATGATATTCTCATTGAGGTCTTCTAATTTTAGTCTGATATTGCTATACTATTTGAATAGTCAAAAGTCTGGTAATGTTCATTTTTCTCAGAAAGTAGCATACTTATAGTATAGTTACCTAATGTATTGGATTCATATATTAAAGAGTCATGTATTTAATACTATATGCTAGAAGTAATTCTGATATCATTTACTACTGGAGAATTTCCTCTAAAGGATCTTCTTGAATATCTATACCTTATTTTCACTAGTGGTACAGAGAGAATAGACTGGCTTCAGTTTTGCTATTTTTCTAGAGAATCAGTATTCTTTTGTCTTAACTTACTAAGTTTCTGATTTTATTTATAATAATTATAAGAGTACTTAATATTCAAGAGAGGTAATATATAGTATGAGTTAATAAATACTGGAGTGTTCAAGTTTTAGTTATTTAAAGAATCATATTCTTGAACTAAGTCAGTGGTATTCTGGAGATTAGTTTTGAGTTTCCATGTTATATTATAGATCAGATAACTTTTCCATTTGATAAGATATTCTGAGTGGTTCTTGTGGCCACATTTGTTGAGGATTTGTTCAACTTTATATTCTTCTTAGTCATTAATAATAATAGGTGCAGGTGGTTTTGCAGTTTAGTTTAAGAATATCTTGTCATCATTTTTATTATATTACTTGAGATGTTAGACATTAAAGACTAGGTAAATCTTAATAGTATCTGATAGTGCCAATTCAAATGGTCTAATGAATTTGCTATTCAGTTTTGTAGAGGATCTGTGCTTGAGGTTATCAACTTAATATCCTCTGATATCTAGTAGGACTTTTTCTTCAATATTAAAAGTTTCTTCTTAATAGTACTGGTTGATATACTATGACTATTATTCTTGAGCTCAAGATAAATTCTCAATTGTAATCTGGCTTAAGTTATGTATTTAGAGTAGGAATTCTTCCATAGCTTTGACAGTAGAGAGTTCATCAGTAGTTCTGATTAGTATCAGAGGGGTGTTTGGATTTTGTTCTATATTGGCAAAGAATGGAGTCATTTTAAGAGAGGCTTATTTGCTATTATTGTAGGCAAACTTGACTGTAGTGAGATATTCATACCAATTATCTTGTCTATAAGAAATATAGTTCCTTAGTATTTATTCTAGAGTTTAGTTCATTCTTTCAGTTTGGTCATTAGTTTCAGAGTAAAAGACTATAGATAGTATAAGTTTCATTCTAAGGTATATATGAAGAGCTTTCCAAAAGTAGCTGGTAAACTTTGGATTTTAGTTACTAATAATAATCTTAGGAAGACCATGATAGTAGAAGATATTGTCAAATAAGAGTATAGTGATTTCAGATGCTATTATAGTTATAGCAGTAGATACAAAGTATGCTTGTTTGCTAAGATAGTTCACAAAGACAACAATTGCATCTTTCTATTCTTAGTTCAGAGTAGTTATATAATGAAGTCTATAGAGATTTGTTCCCAATTGGCAGATGGTACTGGAATAGGGTAGAGTAGGCCAGGTTTTGCTAGTATTGAGAACTTGTTATATTGGCAGGTATTATAGGAGGTGATATAGGTCTTTAGCTGATCTACTATACAGGGCCAGTAGAAGTTTTGGAAAATAACTTTATAGCATTTGTCAAATCCTAAATATCTGACTGTAGAAATATCATGACATTTAAATAGAATAGTTCTTCAGAGATCTTGATTGTTAGGAATATATAATCTGTCCTTATAGTAGATGGTATTGTCCTTTAGTTGGTATTAATAGTACCAGGTGTGCTTATCAATATCATCACTGCTCAGGATTTCTTAGAGTACTTGAGCTTCTTTATCATCAGTGTATACTATAATAATTTATTCTATAATGGAGTTGATAACCAAGGTGAGGGTTTGGATAACATTTTCAATTAGTGATCTGGAGATTGTATCAGTAATAATATTTTCCTTACTAGGGTGATACTGAATTTTATAGTCAAAGTTGGTGAAAACTTTCATCCATCTGGCTTGCTTTCAGGAAAGGGTAGCCTGGATCTTGATGTTGACTAATGATTTGTAGTCTGTTAAAATAGTAAAGTATACTCCTTCAAGATATAGTTACCATTTGATCAGGGTATCTATGATGGCTAACATCTCCTTCTCATGAGTTGTATAGTTGATTTTGGCATCATTGAACTTGTAAGAATAATAGATTACAGGGTGTCCTTCCTGTATGAGTACTACTTCAAGAACTAGATCAGATATATCAGTGGTAACTTTATATAGTATAACAGAGTTTGCTGCTTGAAGTATTGAAGTGATTATTAAGGTATCCTTTAGGGCTTGAAAGACTGTATCTTGTTCAGATCCCTAATTTATGAGATTGTTAAAGTCTTTCTCTTACTTTGTGGTCCAGGGCTGTTTTTCTTTTTTACTGTACTTGGTCATTTGAGTAAGAATAGTAGCAATCTTGGCAAAGTTTGCAACAAATTACTGATAATAGTTTGCTAGTCTCAGAAATAACTAGAGGTCTTTTAGCTTCTTGGGTCTAGGCCAATCCTTGATTGCAGAGATTTTGCTGGAGTCTACTTTGATTTTATTAAGAGTGACAATGTGTCTAAGGAATTGAATTTCCTTCAGGAGGAATTCACATTTGCTGAGTTTTGCAAAGAGTCAGTTTTCTCAAAGCTTCAGTAGTACTAGTTCAAGATGTTTGAGATATTTCTCCAGAGTTTTGCTGAAGACTAGAATGTCATCAATGTAGACAATAATAAATTTGTCTAGATATAGATATAGAATGGTATTTATTAATATCTGGAAGATTGCAGAAGTATTAGTTAAGCTAAAAAGCATAACCAGATACTCAAAATATCTATAGTAGATTCAGAAGGTAGTTTTGTAAATGTCTTCTTCCTTTATAGTAATTTGCCAATAGTCATTTTATAGGTCAAAAGAGCTCATAAACTATGGGTTGGTAAGTCTATTGAATATTTCATCAATTCAGAATAGTGGGCAGCAGTTCTTGATAGTTTGCTTATTGAAGTCATAATAGTCTATGTATATTTGTAGATCTTTTTTTTTCTTGATAACAATAAGAACTGATATACTATATGATAATATACTAGATCTAATGAATTTTTATTCTAGGAGTTCATTAATTTCTTTCTTGAGTACATCAATTTCTCTCAGAGATATGTGGTAGATTGACTTGAAGGCAGACTTGGTATCTGAGATAGTTTTGATGGCATGGTCTACTCCTCATTTAGATGGTAGATCTTTTAGAAGTTTCTTTAGAAATATGTCTTAGAACTTCTGAAGTAGGGGTCTAATACAACTGTTAACTTTGGAAAAGTCTTCTTCATTATTCTTGAGTTCTCCTTTAGATAGTCAGATAGAGATAGCAAAGAGAGGACATTTCTTGGCTAATTTCTTGAGTTGTAGTTTGTTGATGTAGATGATCTTTGGTCCTGTATTACTAGAATTGAGTAGGTCCCTTTTGCCTTACAGTTTGAAATTGTGGCATCCTTTATTAATGATCAGAGAATGGTTTACCCAATTAATCATAAGGTTCTCTTGTTTTAACCATAGGGTTCTAAGAATGATTTTGTTGTCAGGAAGTAGTATAATTTGGAGTATAATATATACTCAGTAGTTGCCAATTCATAAGAGTAGATTGTGGACTTCCTTACTAATAACATGAGAGATTCTATCAGCTATAGTAACTGCTTGAGTCTGTTATACTGAAGAGATCAGGACCTTGAGTCTGTTGGCTATTTCTTTATTGATAAAGTTATCTGAGGTACTACTATTTATATATCTTAATCTTAACAGGTGCTCTATTGACAAAAGCTTGGAGTGTAAGCAGTTTGTCTAATCCAATGGTAGTTATTTCAGTTATAAGAGCTTTTCTTCTATTAGTTCTCCTTTGAGTCAGTTCATTAATATAAGAGAAGTAATTATTGATTATTCAGAAAGAGTACATTCTAACACTATGGGGGCATTAGCCACTAGGTACAAATCTATCTTTAATTTTCTTATAGAATTATTCTTTCTTGTTCATAGTAGTTTGGGCTAGAGTCTTGTTTGATAAGTCAAATCCTTGGATCCTCAGATAGTAGGCAGTAGTTTAGGAACTTTCTTGACTGTCAGAGTCAACTCAATTTTTTCAAATAAGATCTGAGTAATACAAAAACCAATAGGAATCTTGAATAGTGTCCAGCTATAGTTTTGAATAAGGATAATGATTTTATCTATATAATTTTATCAATAACTCCTTCTTTTACTGAGAGTCCTTTTAATACTAGGCTGTTATGATAGTATATTCTTCCAATATATCCTTCAGGAATTTGAATACTAATCTCTATATAGACTTACTTAACTTAGTTGGAAACTGTAGCTTTTTTAGCTATGTATAGATTATATCCAGCTATCTTTTGGCTTCCTTTAGTTGGGGTTGTGGCAGTTGGTCTTAACTTGACAAAGTCTAATATCTTAGTGGTTAGATTGTTGAGATGATGCAGAGTAGTAACAGTTGCTCATATTGCTGTTTGGGGTTTTTGGTTGAGACAGGCACTGGCCATATGTCCTGTCTTTCAGCAATAGAAGTATACTCTGCTTCTTTGAAGTTTGTTTCTTTCTTCTTAGTGAGTTTCTTGAAGGTACTTGACTGGATGAGTTCAGGATTTTGAGATATCTAGAAGATAGATATAGAGAGAGCTCAGGATGCTTTATACTTGGGTTCTTCTTTCTTGGTCTAAGTTTTTTTCTTGTTGTTGAATTATCTTCCAGATAGAATTGGTCTAGCTATTAGAATTCACTTGACCATAGTTTTAATTCTTATCAGATACTATTGTTGGTAATCACAACCAACTGGGTATCTTTGTTCTCAGATCTTTCTTATAAGCTATTCAGGTAGTATTTTGAATAAATGGTCTGCTCTTGTACCATTTTGTGCTTCATCATTGGCAATGTATCCTAGGCCAACAGTGTTCAGAAGTGACTCCAGTTTTGTATAAAAGGTTTTGAATCTCTCTTTGCTATATATATCAAATTTGAGATTATAGAGTTTAACTTAGGATTAAGCAATTAGAGTTTCACTATAATATTGAGCTATTTGAGCCCAGGGGCTGCAGGATGGTCTCTATATCTAGAGGTATTATTTATTGCATTTTGGGCAATAATTATAGGTCAGATATCCTATGTGAGGGATTTTTCAGAAAGGATTCATCACTATTCTTTGATAAGTCCTCAGAAGTATATAACAACTTGGTAGATATAAGCCATAGTGATAGTAAAGAGTTGTTCCAGAGTGTGGTCTTGATTGTTTGTCAGAAGGTGGTCAGCAACTCACTCATTAGTCTATTGATTAGCTTTAAAATTGGTATCAACTATACTAATGAAGCTTTGAACTTCCTGTGCAGTACTATTGAAGATAAGTAGGCTCAGAATTTTTGTTGGTCAGGTCTGTCAAGCTAAGGTAGTAATGGTTGCTATCATTATGGCTACCTGAGCTGTGAGGTTTAGAATCTGTTAATTTGTCATATTGTTTACTGGAGATGATTAGACTACTAATAGTAATGTTACTGGTATGACTTGAGATACTAGTGTAGAGTGTGGTAGTGTTCTTTGAGTCTATATAAGTTGTTAGAGTAATTGTTGTAGATCTGGTATAAGGGCTTAATAGATAACTGTTTGTTATCCTGTAGGTGTATTTTGTCCTAAGAGAGATATATCTCCTTCAGTAGTATATCTGAGATTGAATTCACTAAAATACTCCTTCTCCTCTTCACTTTGGTTCTATGTAATTGGGTTTGCTTAGTGTTGAAGTAGATAGTATCAGTTGTATATTGGATTTCAGATGAGCTTAATTCAAAAGCTGGTTCTGGTTCAGTATTGGTTTCAGTTTCAGATAGGGCTATAGCTAAGCCTACTTCTGATTCAGGGTCAGGTTATTGACAAAGGATTTCTCTGACTTCTTCTTTAAGAATATAGCAGATCTTATAATTCTGGAAACAGTAGTAATAAGGCAGTCTTGGTTCTGATATAGTAATAGTTGATAGAGTTGAGCCACTTAGCTACTGAGGCTCAGGCTTTGTGGGGAACTAAGGCTAGAAAGATAGCTACTGGTTATCCTAGGTTACTTGGGTTTGTAGAGCTAACAAAACTCTTGTTGAGAAGAGTAAAGAAGGCTTTTATAAGACTTTCTTCATTTTGACTTATGGGGTGTAGAGTAAGAAGTTTGATATATCGAGTTTTGCCTATCTGCTGATTTAATTAGAGTACTTCTTTTTGTGGTTGAAGTCCATCCCACTTGTTGTAGGTGTGGAGGTCAAATTATCCTTATATATTAGGTTCAATTCTTTCTGGATTGTTAGATGGTTCAGAATAAATTCCAGTTCAGAGGTTGGGCTTTATACTAACTTATAGAAATTTCTCATAGAGGTTTATAGTAGAGTGAGAAAGCATCTTAAAGTAAAATTGGATTATAAACTACTGCTATTAAGTTATAAGAGAGTTACTTATAAAAGTATCGTTATATAGTTCTGAAAGAGGTTTCTGGAAGTTCTGGATATTCTGAAAGACTATTTTCTTAAGGTTAAGATCAATTTCATATAGAGTATATTCTTTATACTTATTGATTTCAAGATCAGATTGATGTCTCAATCAAAGTTCTTTTTTAGACTAGTTTTGGATATTCAGGATTTTCTGTATTTCAGGAAGTTCAAGAAACTAAGACCAGCTTAGTTGAATTGGTATATTGCTGCAGACAATATCTAATTAGGAAATTTCATGATATAGTTAGGAGTGGGACCTAACAGAGTACAGATTTACTTAAGAGTAGTTTGTGAGTTATTAAATAGATTTATTTACTATTTATAATATTGCTATACTAGGAGTAGTTATATAAAGAGATATTATGGAGAAGTGTTCAGAAGTTCTTATATGTTCAGATCTATTTAAGTCCACAAGAAGGACTCCTAGTATCAATCTGGGTACTGCAGATCCTTATCACTTTATCCTCTACCACTATGAAATGGAAACAAGAATCACTATTGCTACTGAATATCTCCAAATGTGGCAAGAGTATGAAATAGAAAACCTCCTCTGCTGGGAGTTCCCACAGGCCAGCTCCCAAGAGTTACAAGATACCACTCTTATGGATATATATAAAGAAAGAACAGCTAAGAAGATTTATCAGATCTTCAGGCATGCATCATAGTTGATTTCCAACTTGGAGTATGTTAGAGTCTCAGACTTCAGAGATCTGTCAGCCCACCATATCAATGCACTAGAAGCCAGAGTGGCTACAGAAGCCCAGTTTACTATTACTCTCAATAGTGATGAAGTAGAAGACTTTTGGTATCCCATCCTTCAGGACAACCCAGACCAATTTCTGTAAGAATTGATCTCAGTATTTCAAGGCCCAAGCATCCAGGTTAGACCTTCCCAAAACTCCACATTTGTCTCCTATTTCATGGAAGAGAACCTCATAGACTAGAGAGCCCCCAGACCTCCTTGTTCCTGCCACCACCAAACATGATGACATCATCAGCAATGACATCATCCTGTACAACATATGCAAAACACATGACCTATATGATGATGAGATGGATGAGACATTTATAGATCTCATCTCCTTTAAAGACATCCTGACCTTTGATGAGGATGAAGCCTCTATAGTCTTAAACATTCTGCTCTAAGTCCCTTGGTTACACTGAATTATACCAGCACTCTTTTTCTGTGTAACAGCTGTTCTTCCACCAGCATTCTGATGTGACTCAGAATTATTCCAGCACTATTTTCTTATATCACTGAAATTATACCAGCATTCTGAACCTATACAACCATTAGTGCTGATACTGAAACTTAGTATTTTTCTATGTTCTGGTATTTTATTTTAGTTATTGGAATTTATATTTAGCTTTATATCTTAGCAACCATTGAATTATATTTTGTATAAATACCCCTCTTATTTCCTCTGAAATAAAGTTAGTCTACTCAGTGCAATATATACAATTCCTTACAAGCAATCTAAAGAGATAATAAGACAGTTTAAAGATAAGAAGTTTGAGGACTATAAGACCTTGGAAAGGTACTCCAATAAGAACTTGCTTATAACAAACTTGAGTTAGTCTAAGAGATACACTTTGAAGAGAATTTGACATATTTGAAGAACTCAGCAACCACTATGTGACAGTATAAATACCCCCTCCTTCAGACCTTAGAATCTCAGACTTGAACAATCTGAACACACAAGAACTCCTGAATACTTCTCCACAATATCCCTTCACACACTACTTCTAGTATAGCAATATCATAAATAATGAATAAATCTATTTAATAATCCACAAATCACTCTTAAGTAAATTCATACTCTATTAGATCCCACTCCTAACCATATTATAAAATTTCCTAATTGGGTATTGTCTGCAGCAATATACCAATTCAACTAAGCTGGTCTTAGTTTTTTGAACTTTCTGAAATACAGAAAATCCTGAACATCCAGAACTAGTCCAAAAAAGGACTTTAGTTGAGATGTCAACCTAATCTTGAAATCAATAAGTATAGAGAATGTACTCTATATGAAATTGATCTTGATCTTAAAGAAAACAGTCTTTCAGAATATTCAGAACTTCTAGAAAACTCTTCCAGAACTATGTAATAGTACTTTTATAAGTAACTCTCTTATAACTTAGTAGTAGCAGTTTATAATCCAATTCTACTTCAAGATGCTTCCTCACCCCACTATAAATCTCTATGAGAAATTCCTATAAGTTGGTATAAAGCCTAACCTCTGAACTGGAATTTATTCCAAACCATCTGACAATCTAGAGAGAATTGAATCTGATATACAAGGACAATTTGATCTCTACATCTACAATAAGTGGGACAGACTTTATCTACAAAAGAAGTACTCTAATTAAATTAACAGATAGGCAAAACCTTATATACCAAACTCCTTGCTCTATACCCTGTAAGTCAAGATGAAGAAGGTCTTATAGAAACCTTCTTTACTCTTCTCAACAAGAGTTTTTGTCAGCTTTACAAACCCAAGTGATCTAGGATAACCAGTAACTATCTTTTTAGCCTCAGTTCCTCATGAAGCCCAAGTCTCTGTAGCCAAGTAGCTCAACTCTACTGACTTTCACTATACAAGGACTAAGACTGCCTTATACTACTATTTTCAGAATTACAAGGCTCACTATATTCTTAAAGAAGAAGTAAGAGAAACTCTTCATCAATAACCTGACTCTGAACCAGAAGCAGGCCCAGCTATAGCTCTATCTGAAACTAAAACTAATACTGAACCAGATTAAACTCTTGATTTAAGTCTATCAGAAATCTAACATATAACTAATACTATCTACTTTGATACTGAACAAACCCAACTACATGGGGACTAAAGCTAAGAGAAGGTAGAGTATCTCAGTGAATTTAATCCCAGATACACTACCAAAGGAGATATACCTCCATCAGAACAAAACATACCTATATAGCAATAGACAGCTATCTATCAAGCTCTTACTCTAAACCTACAATAGTTACTTCAGCAACTTATACAGACTCAAAGAACACCATTATACTCTGCACTAGTATCTCAAGTTATATTAGTAACACTATTACCAGTAGTCCAACTACCTCCAGTAAACAATATGGTAAATCAATAGATCTAGACCTTACAGCACAGGTAGCCATAATAGCAGCAACCATTACTGCCTTAGCCAAACAGATATGGGCCTGGACATTGGTGCCTAAATTCCTCTTTGTTGGCTAAGAAGGCATTATAGGACAAGTGAGCAGAGGACATTCAGTGGAGGGTAGAGAGTTGGGTACAAGAGGGTGTCACAATTAGTGTTCAGTGGACAAGGTTGAAGGGGGCAGCTAGGGTTTATTAGAGGGAGGCAGAAGAGGTGGTAGACAGATAGAGGAGAAGGAGGGTGAACTAGGCTTCTGCTAGACTGGCTCAACTTTTGAAGAATTGGGCTGATCTTTTGGCCCTGGAGGGGGTAGAGACTAGTGGTTGAGCCAGGCTAGGATGGAGGTCAATGAGCTATGACAGGTGTTGAGGGAAGAGGAGGAGATATGGGTATAGAGTTTGGCTGCCTGATTATGCTGGCAGAGACTTGAGGAGGGAGAGAGGCCATCTAAACACCTTTTGAGGATCCTGCAGGCAAGGAGGGTGAGGCAGAGATGAGAGGGGGTTCTGAATTTGGATGGACTACTGATACATGGTATACAGAACATTCTGGGCTCACTCAAGGAGAGGTAGAGTAGTTTGTTGAGTGAGGAGGAGGATGGAACAATGACTACTATTATTATACATGCTCTGGGAGATTGGCATCTACTACAAGTAGATAGGCTAAATAGTTTAATAATACCAGTTCAGGAGGAGGAGATTTATCAGGTTCTTGCTATGACTATGCTGGGCATAGTGCCTGGTAAGGATGAGCTACCCTGGGACTTTTGGAAGAGGATTCTGGGAGTACCTGGGGTACTGAGAGAATGATAGCAATATATAATTTGGTACTATAGTCAGAGAGGTAGGTGGGGGAGCAAGATCTGGGACTGGTGGCACTGCTCTATAAGAACAAGAGTAGAAGAGAGGACTGAAAGAATTGGCAGCCTATCATACTTCTAAACATAGATAGGAAGTTGGTTACTAAGGTGGTAGTGGTGAGGCTGTAGAAGGTAGTCCAGTAAGTTTTGGGTAAGGAGCAGTGAGAGTTTGTAGGAGGCTAACTTATTAGAGATAGTATAGTCTGGGTGTATAGTATTATTGAAGAGGCTTGAGCCTGTGGGCTGGATGGGAGACTGGTCTTCTTGGATCAGAAAAAAGTCTATGATCATGTACAGTGGTGAAGGTTCTGGATAGGATTAGTATCCCTCAGCAGTTTCAGGTAGTAATGATCAATCTACTGGAAAGAAGTTGAGCAGTACTTATGTGCAATAGACATAGAGAGTGGCATTCTTCTTAGAGAGGAGTATACTCCAGGGGGACTCTCTGTCTCTGATTTTGTATACTCTGTCCTTGGAGCTATTGATGGATAGAATTTGGTAGAAGATAGGGGGGCTCTCCTTATTCAGCATTGGTTGGAAGGTTGGAGTCTTTGCAGATAATATAGCAGTTGGTCTGAAATTAATTACTGATGTTGAGGAACTTCAGGAAACAGTAGAGTGGTATGAGATATACTCTGGGGCTAAACTTAACTAGTATAAGTACAAAATGATAGTATTAGGTAATGGTCTGGTGGGAGGGGATATCATTGGAACAATTGTTCCTACTAGAGAGGCAGTGAGATACTTGGGCATTTATCTCTCTATGTATGGGTCAGTTCTGATATGTGCTTGGTGAGAGTAATGAGTGATCATCTGGGGGGAGATCCTGAGAGGTTGGAGAGGCCACCATATGTCTTTGACAGGGTACATTATAATTTTGAATGTTTACTAGCTACCAAAGTTGTGGTATTTGGTATATTATCTAGACTTTCCAGCCTGGGTAGTGAAGAGGCTATTGAAGCTAGTGAAGGATTAGATCTAGGCTGAGCAGAGGAGTTAGATTAGTTGGGAAATCTTGTCATTACCAGTGGCTAGAGGGGATCTTGGGCAGGTTGACTTCCTGAAGAGACTACATTGTCTATGAGTATAGTGGCTGAAGAGAGCAGTAGAACTGAGGGGGGGTAGTTGAATTCCTCTAATGAAGAAGGTCTGGGAGATACAATGCTTACTGAGAGGAGTAACTGGAGATTTGCTGTCCTTGGTTGGGCTTTCTAATAGGAGATAAATGAGATATAAGAGCTTCTGGTGGAGAGTAGTAGATAGGGCTCACTGCATTGGGATTTACTGACAGAGAGATGAAGGGGTGGTGCCTTAGAGTCTGGCAATATAGAGATGAGATCAAGTGTTGCTGGGGGGTACTCCTCTCATAGACTTTTATATTGGTGATGGAGTAGAGTACCAGAGGGGGATGGGCCAGGATATATGGCTAGTAGCTGGCAGATGACTGGAATTGGAGAGGAGTGGGACTGGAATAGAATCTAGACCTGAAGTGTAATAATAAGACAATAGTTGTCACCCAAGTACTAGGTGGTTTGGTGGTATATACTGTAGAGGAATGTTATACTTAACTTTTGCTCAGGCTACCTTGTGGAGGGAGGAGACTTTGATTGTAAGGAGTACTATAATGTAGGACAGGAAGGGGGGTTTGTATAGATGCCAGAACATTGGCTGGGTGAATATGAGATACTTAGTGTAAGAGAGTTGCTTTTTAGGGTAACCATTATATAGTTCTGAAAGGGTTTTCTGGAAGTTCTGGATATTCTGGAAGACCATTTTCTTATAGTCAAGATCAATTTTATATGGAGTATGTCCTCTATGCTTATTGATTTCAAGATTGGATTGACATCTCAACCAAAGTCCTTTTTTGGACTAGTTCTGGATATTCAGGATTTTCCATATTTTAGGAAGTTCAAGAAACTGAGACCAGCTTAGTTGAATTGGCATATCACTGCAGACAATACCTAATTAGGAAATTTCATGATAGGGTTAGGAGTGAGACCTAATGGGGAGTGGATTTACTTAAGAGTGGTTTGTGGGTTATTAAATAGGTTTATTCACTATTTATGATATTGCTATACTAGGAGTAGTTGTATGAAGGGATATTGGGGAAGTGCTCAGGAGTTGTATTCGGATTATTCAGGTCTGAGATTCTGAGGTCTAGGAGAGGGGGTATTTATACTAGTGAGGGGCTATCTGGACTATGCTGGATATGGATGTAGCACTTAGTACCTTGCTGAGTCAGAATGCAGTTATATAATATAAGAGTGATCTGACATATCAAGAGATCATCTGACTGCTGAGTCAGTTCATAGTCACATCGTACAATGCTAATCTAACTATACTATGACTGCTAAGCTATTTATAGGTTTAGATGCTATCTGAGTAGTCTTCAATGACATTACCATCAATTGCATTATCTCTGATGAAGTAGTCATCTAGAAAGAGTGGTTTGCGGATTACTTCTCCTTGTTCGCTGAGATAATAATACATTGGAACTTCATTACTATCCCACAGGATAGCATCATCTGTCTCATATGCTGGATAAGGTGTTGGTGGGTGAAGGAGGGGTGCATTATCTTTGCTTTCATCAGATTCGCTATCTGCATATCTTCTATAAGTTACAGCACTATAAGTCGCAGGGTTGTAGTAGGCTGGTGGCTGTGGTTCATGATGCTCGTACTTGAGTGGTAGAGTGGTTGGTTCAGTCTCAAGGGTTGTCTGGAGGTATATGTTGTGTTCTCCAGTCTCTTCATTGTAGTTGAAGTAATCAGGGGTGAATGCAGGTTGGTATTCATACCAGTGGTCATTGTCCCAATAAGTCTCGTAGGTGGCTATGAATTATTATAAGTTCATCAGCAAGGTTGGTGGCATGATCAGAGTTGGTAGAGATCCTTGACTTGAGGTCATATTGGCATCAGAGGGATCATTGTCTTCTGCTTTATCTTCATTGAAGTGGATTATATTATAGATATCCTTCATAGCATATCTGACTTGAGGTATTTGCAGAATGTAGTCATTCGGGTGTGGGAAGGTTCTGTCTGTGGTTTCAACATACTCGAGATACTTGTGGTTGAGTTCTTGTATCATATTGTCAATTTGGCCATAGGACAGGGTAGCAACCATTTCGGTGGTAGTAACTCAGAGGTGGGGAATAACAGTGCTATACTCATAGAAGAGCTCTCGATGTTTGCAGGCAATGAGTTTCTAGTGTTGAGACATCTGAGTAATATCTATGTCATGGTGGTGTTCTATCATATCTTCTAGGAGGTGGCTAATCTGGTAGTAGCTTGAGATTTGTCCAATCTGGTGGGTCTCATTAAGTATGTTCAGAGCATTCCATTGGGCTTCTACGAAGTAGAGGGGTGCTAGGCTATGGATATTTATGAGAGACAGAGGGGGTGTGGCTCGGTTGACAATGGCATTCCAAATATCAGCACGGATGTAGTTGTAGATCTCAGTGGTCATGTTTATGTGTTTGGAAGTTGTGGTTGTTGTTTGTTTTGATTCTGCTTCGACACATCTCGGTGCTCAGTATATATGTATTTGGTCCTGATTAGTAAGATTCTGTTTGTATAAATCTTGTGTTCTGTGACTTTGTGTTGACTCAGCTTTGTGTACTGTGACTTTGGTTTGACTCAGCTTCATGATCTTGCAGGTAATTTCCAGATTTGTTTAGAGGGTGACATGTGATTTTGGTGGCTTGGAGGTTGTGTGCTTACAACTCTCCCCTTCTTAGCTTTTGACATCCTCGTCAGGGCCTTCTAATTTGGTTCTAGTATTGTTACACCATTTGAGAGATCAAAAAGTCTGGTGAAGTCTATTTTTCTCAGAAAGTGGCATGCTCATAGTACAGTTGCCTAATGTGTTGGATTCATATATTAAAGGATCATGTGTTTGATACTATATACCAGAAGTGATTCTGATATCATTCACTGCTGGAGAATTTCCTCTAAGAAATCTTCTTAAATGTCTACACCTTGTTTCCCACCAGTAGTATAGGAAGAATAGGCTGGCTTTCAGTTTTACTATTTTTCTAGAAGATCAGTATTCTTTTGTCTTAACTTGCTGAGTTCTTGATTTGATTCATGATAATTATAATGTTCGGAAGGGTGATATATAGTATGTACTAATAGGTATTGGAGTATTTGGTTTTCAGTTATTCAGGGAATCATATTCCTGAATTAAGTCAGTAGCATTCTGGAGATTGTACTTGGGTTCCCATGTTGTATCATGAATCAGGTATCCTTTCCATTTGACAAGGTATTCAGGGTGATTCTTGTGGCCACATTTATTGAGGATTTATTCAACTTCATACTCTTCTTGGTTATTAATAATGATAGGTGCAGGTAGTTTTATGGTTTAGTTTAGGAATAGCTCCTCATCATTGTCATTGTATTACTTGAGACATTGGACATTGAAGACTGGGTGAATCTTAATGGTGTCTGGTAGCACCAGTTTGTAGGAGGTTGAAGAGACTTATATAATAACTTCAAATGGTCCTATGAACTTGCTGTTCAGCTTTGTAGATGGTCTGTGCTTGAGGTTATCAACTTGGTATCCTTGGATGTCTAGTAGAACTTTTTCACCAATATCGAAGATTTCTTTATGGTGGTGTTGGTTAACATACTGTGACTGTTGTTCTTGAGCTCATGATAAATTCTCAGTTGCGATCTGGCTTAGATTGTGCATTCAGAGCAGGAATTCTTCAATAGCTTCAACTATGGAGAGTTCATCAGTAGTTCAGATAAGTGTCAGAGGGGTGTTTGGGTTTTGTCCAGTGTTGGCAAAGAATGGGGTCATTCCAAGAGAGGCTTGCTTGCTGTTGTTATAGGCAAACTCGATTGCGGTGAGGTGTTCATACCAATCATCTTGTTGATAGGAAACATAGTTCCTTAGCATTTGTTCCAGAGTTCAGTTCATTCTTTCAGTTTGGCCATCAGTTTCAGGGTAAAAGGCTGTGGATAGTGTAAGTTTTGTTCCAAGGTGCACATAGAGGGCTTTCCAAAAATAGCTAGTGAATTTTGGGTCTCAGTCACTAATAATGATCTTAGGAAGACCATGATAGCAGAAGATGTTGTCAAACAAGAGTGTGGCTATGTCTGGTGCTGTTGCAGTGGTAGTAGTTGGGACAAAGTGGGCTTGTTTGCTGAGATAGTCTACAAAGACAACAATTGCATCCTTCCCGTTCTTGGTTCGGGGTAGTTGTATAATGAAGTCCATAGAGATTTGTTCCCAATTAGCAGATGGTACTGGAATAGAGTGAAGTAGACCAGGTTTTGCTAGTGTGAAGAACTTATTGTGTTGGCAGGCATCACAGAAAGTAATGTAGGTTTTTAGCTAATCTGCCATGCAGGACCAATAGAAGTTTCGGGAGATAATTTCATAGTATTTGTCAAATCCTAAATATCTGGCTATAGGTGTATCATGACATTTGAATAGGATAGTCCTTCAGAGGTCTCAGTTGTTTGGGACATATAGTCTGTCCTTGTAGTAGATAGCATTATCCTTGAGTTGGTATTGATGGTATTGGGCATGCTTATTAGCATCATCACTATTCAGGATTTCTCAGAGTGCTTGAGCTTCTTTTTTTTTTTTTTTTTTTTTTATAGTTGCTTGGACTCCATCCTTTATTAAAACCCATCTATCCCATATAAATACATTTGGCCTGCCCCTCATCCGATCCCCCTAGAAGGACCCCCCTCCCTCCCCCCCCTCCTACCCCCATCTGATG
>RBNI01003134.1:0-16595 GCA_003990745.1 Jimgerdemannia flammicorona
AAAAAAAAAAAAAAAATCGTTAGTCATAACAATGCTAGTCGATTAAATCATCACTAAGTCATGTGATCATAAATGCCGATGACATCACAGTAAGTCCATAATTATCAGCCACCTAATATATCGAGCTGTGAGGGAAAGGATGACGGAAAGCCGCAAGTACGATTAGTTGCATCTGGCTATAAAAATACTTTATTCATGTATTCCTCTCCTCATTCATTCCATCTTCTCAAGCCTTCCGCTCTCGAACATCATGTCGGATAACACAAACCCATCTTCGCAAAGTAAGACCCATTGGTGGAAGAGGAACAAACAACAAGTCAGGCATCAAGAACATATTTCCTTATTCCTCTGTGAACCGCATCTATTTAACATAGCATATGATATTATCTTAGGCGATGGTCACTCTATCGGCGATGCTCTTCGCACTATCGTTCCTAATGCATCCAAGTCCGAGGTGCAGAATTACAAAAAGCAGCTGGCCGATATTGCAGAGGGCGACCCTGTTCTTTTTATCACTCCGAATCCACTTTGGATTGCACAGCATGGTCAGCTTGCGTACGATACCGTTATGGACCTTTTTGCAACTCACGGTCTTCCACCTCCGAGACGCCGGGATAAGAACTCGAAGGTCATCTTCCACTTCGGAACTTTGGAAGATATGTATGCTGTGCGTAATGTCCTCCAAGGAGGTCTTGCCCCGAATGCATTTTCTGTTCCGATCTCACTTCGCACTCTGCATCCTGCCATGCAGCAGGAGCCAGTTGGTAGGGCCTGGTATCTCACCAAGATCGGGGAGCGTAATAGTGACTTCGTGGAGGACAACATGTTTTTCCATGTGTTGTAAAAATATCAGCTGTCCTATAGTTGCATACAATGCGGTTCTTTTTTGATGTCGATATAAAAATATCCACTGTACTGTAGTTGCAAGTGCGTTTCTCCATTCTCTACAAAACAATGCGCCCTTTTTCTTTTCTTTTTAAATTGCTTTTCACTTCACCAAAAAATCAAAAGAATTTTGTCTAATCGGGATCGTTTCAACAGTGGCTCAGACGGAAAGTTCAACCGACTGCAGCCCATCTTGAACGAGCATACTGAAATAAAAGGTCGGCAGATGCTGATGCTGTGAACGTTTAAGGAGGGATATCTTATTTTGTAGCTACTTGATCTGTAGGCCAGGGTTAGGTAATGATGGCAGCCCACCATCAAGTTGTTATATCTCCACCTCCCTGTCCTCTCTGTAAATATGTAGCAATGTGGTAATCTTTATTTGCATCGTCATTGGTACTGTTGAAACGTTTGTTCGGAATATCGCTTTCACCCAGTTCTTTATCAGGCTTTCTTTTTCAAAGAGACAGGGTAAGGTGTGAAAAAGGCGAAAAGTTATTATGAACCGAAGATGTTCTTTCACTGCTATTAGCTGTTTACAAAGAACCTTTATCCTGAACATTACGCGCATGCACCTAAATAACACAGATTTACCTATGAACATCATATAGTTGGCAAACAAGTGTTTCATAAGGTGGGTTCTACTTTTAACGTTTGACATTATTGGTGCGAGACTTCTTTGAAGGCGTATCGAAGGTGGTGGAAAATTGGTATTCGACGGCCTTACGTTTTGATAGTCCAACCTTCTTAAGTCAAAGCGGGACATCTTGCACTAACTGCATTGTTCTTTGAATCCTCAACTAAAAAGGAGACACGCAGAATTAGCTTGAATCATGGCGAAGAAAAATGACAAAAAAAAAAAAAAAAAAAAAAAAAAAAAAAAAAAACCTTGGTCATCCAGACGGCGGCGATTAGTTCTAATACCAAAGGAAATGACTCAACATCCTCCGGGATCTCGAAGATGTCTCTCCTGGTGATGCGCGGGACATATCCGGCCCCAATGTCGAATGACATGACCATTAGAACGAGCCCTACAAAAAATATTAAAGGCTTTTTTATCAGTGTCAACAAAAAAGAGAGAACCAACGAATATAATATGTATATTGGGGTTCGCTTACCTCTGTGAATATATCCAATCGTTTCAAGTTTTCGAGTGATTTCAGGTTTCCACTTCACTTGATCGCAGAGCCCAAACAGCATGTCCCGAAGCATTTTTCGGCAATTTAAGCCCACTTTCGACAAGCCACTTGGACCTACCTTCGCCATTATAATACCTCCCTGCCTCCGCGCTGCCAAATTCTAAGGTCCGACAATTGGCGTACTTCCATGATTGCATCTCCCCCGTCGTCCAACTGCTTTCCTATCTGTCTGTTTGCGCTTTCTGTTTTTTGTTTTTCGATCGCTGCTGGCAACACTGCATGATTCCCCTTTGCGATAATGACAATGCGAAATTAGATAATCATATTGATAGTAATGATTCGACACCAACAAAACTGTGGTAACTTACCTACCAACGTCTACCCCCTTCATCCTCAAAAGTCTGGTCGATGATGAGTCCCCAGATGTTGATGTGCCAACTTTCATGATTATCGGTGCTGAGCGCGTTTGGTTGCCTTTCATACAAAAGAGCTCTGCCAAATTAACCAAATAAAGTATTAAAGTATAACGTCTCTGCCAAAGTGTGCATATAGACAGTTTTGATCGTACCGGTGCTTACAGACTGTGGATAGCATAGGTAATAGTGTCGATTGAAAAATCCTTTTGAACATCATAATTGGCACCTCGTCGACTCGTAAATAGGTTCATCGCTTCACGAATTTCGCCCACGCTGGTCTGCAAAGGAGATTGAGAAGTTAGATTGCGTGATTGAGGCATTTTGTCAAACGTGAGCAACCACCTTACCATGTTGAATGCGTTGATGCAAGCCTCGGTATCTTCGTCGGGCTGCAATTCATCTTTGACGTTGGTAGATTCCAGCTCATACATTTCTTCATCAGTAAAAAGTGCGCATCCTGTTGAGAAGCTAGCGGTGTAGTGTCCTGTTGTGAATTTTGAGAGGAAGGTCGCGTCGTATTCAGCTGTAGAGCAAGTCGTGCCGTACCTTGCTGTGAGGCTCATATTGTCAAAAGCAGGTCGTGCCAGGCTCTAAAACATTATGGTGATGTTCCGTCTTGCATGCCATATGCACAATTTACGTAGTTATAAAACTGCGTCAAGTAGTTGGTTCAAATATATACACTTCGGATGATAGGGAGAGAAGCAGTTTGAATTTGAAAAATGGTAGCGAGTGATCGCGAAACAAGGATTTGGTGTCACGTGACTGGAGCGGGCGGAGATTTCAGTGGCGTTGCAGGTCCTGCGGGTGTAGTGCATGTAGGGAGGTAAGTTAGACTGAGTGATGGATGGATAGAGGGACGAAGCGAAGGTGAAAGAGGGAAGGGGAAAAACAATGGTGCAATGCAAGAATGATGGAATTGTGGCAAGCATGACGAGCATGATAGTTGCTGCACAAGGGCGTTTGTACATTGTGCAAGGTTCCGATTCTGAGGAATACAAATACAGATGCAAGGTGAGTGAAAAAAGGAGACAATTTTACCACCGTGTAAAAGGGGGACGCATGTACTTCCAATTACATTTGAAACTGATCCTGCGGGACAGTTGTCAACAGATAGGCGTGCGTGCCTATCATGCAATAGCACACCAATGCCTAGATGAAGACAAATCTGTTCCCTATAAAGACACCACCCAGAACCCTCCTCGTCCTCTACACAACAATAAACAAGTTTGAGAACCAACTACACCTTAAAAACACAATCACCAACCCCAACAAAAAAAACCAATACAAAATGGAATCTCGCACGGCCACCGCTACCACTGCCACCGCTGCCACCATTGACACTACCTCTTCTCGTGCTAAGCACATCCTCGTCATCACCGGTGGCGACACCTACGTCGGTCACTACATTGCCAGCTATCTTCTCCGCATGACCGAGAAAGACGGACGCGACCGTCATGATAAGTGCGCCATCCGCGTCTTGTGCCGTCATGAGAAGAACTGCGACGACCTGAGGGACCTGGGCGCTGAGGTTATGGTGGGTTTTCGGGAGGAGTTTTTTTTTTTTTTTTTTTCGGTTCTCGTGTGTTAACTTCGACATAACATTTTGTAGGAAATCGACTACGAGGACCGTAAGTGCCTCCGCCAAGCCTTCCGTGATTGCGAGTACTCCATCTTCCTCCCAGAGATGACTCGAAACCGCGTCCACCACGGTTGTAATGTTGTGGAGGCTATGAAGAAGGAGGACGTCCGCCATGTTCTCATGTTATCCATGTGTGTTTCAAATCATCATCGCCTTATGTGAGTTGTTTTGGTTTTAATTTGCTAACTGAGGGCTTGTTTTCAGGGTCGGTGCCGAGACCGAGAACAGGGACCTTAGGCATCTCCATGAATTCAGAGAACTTGAAAAATACCTTGCTGACGAGATCACCAGAGGCAGGTGGTGCATCTTCAGGTATATATATTTTGGAATTTGGTACATGTCGACAGTCCACCTTAAATAAGGCATTGTGACATCTTACAATCTCACATCTTACCACGCAGGCTCGACTTTCTCCAGCAGCTCTTCCTGCTCTGGGCTCCCATGATCCAGGACGAGCACCGCCTCAAAATGAGCACTGGCCGTGACGGTTGCTTCGCCCCCGTCAACCTTTCGGACGTCAGCCGCGCCATCCACGCCTTACTGACCCGTCACCATCACGACGCGGACCAGGATCGCGACCGTGATGGCCGCCGTGATCGCGACGACAACCGCGCCCAAGTTCAGCCCCAAGTTCAACCCCAGACTCAGCGCGACCCCCAGAGCTTCCGCTGGGCTCCCCTCGATAAGCGCCATCACCGCCGCACCTACTACCTTACGGGCCGCGAAGCCGTTGATGGTGAGAGCATCGCGCGCATTCTGGGCGACGCTATTGGCGAGCGTGATGTCAAGTTCGACGACGTGTCCCGCTCCGAGATGAGGAGGGAGTTGGAGAAACTGCGCGATGAGGATGGTAAGCACGGTAGGCGTGATGTCCAGCAGAGCCAGCAGAGCCAGAAGAGGCAGCAGGTGCAGCAACAAGGCCAACAGAGCCTACTGGCCCGGGCTGCTGGCGCTGTGGCTCAAGCTGTTCTTGGTACTGGAGGGCAGGAACGCAGAAATGCTGGTGATGAACGTCGTGGTGATGAGCGCCGTGGTGATGACAAGAGAGACCGCGACGATGGCAGGGATCGCGATGGCAGGTTCCGTCACCGCAAGCCATTGAAAAGGCACCTCAACGAAACCAAGATTGAGACCTTGCTTGACTTTTTTGAATACGTCAAGAAAGGAGGGGCTGATTTCGTCTCGGGTGAGCACAATTTTTTTTTTTTTTTTTTTTTTTTTTTTGTACGAGCATCCTGCGATGATTTTGCTGAATTCGGACCTCCTGAGCAGACGATCTCGCCAAAATCATCGACGAGGAACCCGAGTCTCTCGAGCAGTTCTTCAGACATCATCGCGACGAGTTCAGAGGCGACGACGACAGGCGCGGCCGTAACAAGGACGAACAAGTGCGCCAGACAAACTAAGGAATAACGCCCCGAGAGTTTTTGCCATGACGGCTGACCGGAACCTTTCTGTAAGCAACAAACCTTAGCAAAAAAAATTAAATGAAAAAGAGGAATTAATAAACATCGCCAATATGCGAGCATAGACGTTAAACTTGAGAATTGTGCTGGAATTATTTGATCAGAGCATCCGAAAAAAAAAAAAAAAAAAAGAATTCGTCAAATATGATCAATTGCAAGTGATTAGACAAGTCATACATCCTAGCTTCCTTTGGCGAGACGGATGGTGAATTTTATTTATTTAGTTTGTCCATCAATTCATATCCTTTTATAAATCTCCTTGGGAACATGGATGTTTAATATCACGTGCGACATCCTTATTTAGTATATAAACCTTCGTGTTGTATCAGCCAAATAAATCATCGTCGCGCAGAGGCAGAGCCTCAGGGGCGATGGGAGGTGCTAGTAGCCATGCTAGTTTTATTGAAAGAACGTTCTGTGGCGGTCAACGGAACGCAACCGACCGGTACAGTACATGTCGCCAAACACACTGTTTACGGCGAGGATGCTTCGTAATACAACATAGGTTATAATTATCAATTATGTTGCCCCCACTCTCGCTGCCACCCTACTAGCTTCTAAGCAGAACCTGATCACCCACAAAGATGGGTGTAGAGAGTGAATCGAACCACACAGTCACGTGTACCACATAATAGCACAAGTTGCATTGCTAGCCTCACCATAGAAATTCGACCTTTTTCGTTTTCTTGCTTGCTTTGTATTTAGCATTAAGGCAGTGTGAGGAAAAGAGGAGACATGGGCGTGCATAATGAGTTGGCGCGGACATGGTGCGAAATGGACATGGGAGTTGGTGTAGCAAGTGACGTGGTGCAAAATAGACTCCTTGCTGATCGTAATGTCGAATCCAATATGGGTATGGAAAAAATGCATGAAAAATTAAAGAAACCATTTCAGGAGATGGTTTCTTTATTGCGTACTACTGCAATTGTTCCTGGACATTGTGTTCCTTGCATACTTACATTAGAAATAAATACCCACTCCATCCAGTCACTAAGCATTCTCTAAAATTAATAGTTCGGCAATGCCGAAGTACTTGCAGATACTAGCCGTGAATCAATAAAAAGGCCTTGTTAGGGAATTATGTTGAGGGTGGACAGAATTTTGAAAATACTATGAATGTGGGCAGAATTTGACAATATTAAATAAATCAAATTTCAATTTGTTAAGGGTGGATCAAATTTGGTAACATGTTCTCACTGGTAAATATGTGTTAAGAGTGAGCAGAAATTGATATAAGTTACAATATTTGAATTTTATCATGGTTAATCTATTTGTACTTATGAATAATCTTTATATATAATATATATTAATTTGATAAATATATGGAATAGTCTGAATAACTATATTGTCTTATAACTATAATTGATAGAAGTACTCTATTAGGAGAACACTATTTATTAATATCAATTAGTACTTAGAATGAATCAAATCAAATCAAATATAACTCTAATTTAATTTAAGTTTTAATTTGAATCTTAATTTTCAAAATCAATAACTTGATAAAAATATATCTAAGTTTGATAAAATTTAACTTATTACATTTTTTTATTTAGAGAAATTTAGTATAATAAAAATTATCAAATTTGGATATATTTTGATTAAATTATTATATTTCTATAAGCTATTAGAAATTTTGATAAAATTTCTAATAAAAATTTCTATAGAATTTCCAACTAGTAGTTATAGATATCAGATATAATATAACTATATATATATATATATTTATTTTAACAGACTCAAGTTCTGTGGATTTTTATTAGAAGAGAATCTAAACTATATAGACCAAACTCCTCCTCTACCCCCACTCTGAGCACTATACTTCCATAAATCTAGACTAGCTATTATTCAACAGCTTGACTATATATATCAGGTGTAGTAGGGCTTATAGTAGTCTATATCTCATTTTATATACCATACTCTTTCTACTATTAGAGAGAAAGTAACTATATACCTATAACTGAAGATGTACATATACTTGAAACTCCAATATATATATAAGATTATATCTGAGCTAATTTACATAACTTCCATCACTCTAAATAAAGTAATAGATAAAAAAAAATTCTCTAAAAAATATTAAGTAGTGAGTAGAATTTGGTTCTTTCTAATAAAATAAGTAAAAGACTTATATATATAAGATAAGAAGAGACCTCCAATACCCCACTACTCAAGCCTATAGATCTTGATTATATTGCTATAGCAGCTCTTAGTTTTAGTTGAGTATAGCCAAGATATCTGACCTGGGTAGCCTTGGGTCCCTCAACAACTTTCAATAATTAGAGTCTAATCTTATATATTGCTAAGAGTTACTGAGAGTGATACATACATACTATTTAATCACTCAGTACTAATTAGAAGATTCTACTAATATAGTATCCATATTAGTTCTGATAACTATTACCAGCCTAGTACTTTACTGATTTACTGTAATCATCTTTTCTTTTATCTATAATAGCTATCTCTTCTCTTATCCCGATTCTTCCTAAAAAATAGTTACCTATATCAGAACCATACTTACCAGAAAGCTTACCAAAGTCCAAGGGGCCCTATTATAAGTATTGGAGATCTGTAGATAATCTATACTAGCACTTGATATCTAAGATTAGCTAACTCTCTATATAGTTCATAATATACTAAGATGATAGCTTATTGATGATAGTAAAAGGAAGAAGGTATAGTACTATAATAAGTATATCCCAGATATAATCAAAGGTACTAGAAACTATAAAAAAATAGAGAAAGTACTAATCTAATACTAATAAAGAGGCAACTCATCACTATTGTCTCTATCTCAGTATATTCTTATAGATATAGCAAACTATATTAGGATAGAGAGTGTAAAGTTAGGAGAAAAAAGATCCAGACAATTACTTATCTATATCTTATAACTAGTATAGTAATAGAGAAAAGAGCTATAGTATAACTATATAGATATACTCAATATACTATATTTAGTCATAGCCCAAAACCTGTATAAATATCCTCTATACTGAGTATATTATAACCTTAGCTCTACTTTCTCTAACTATAAGAATAAAGTAGTATTTTTATTAAAAAATCTGTAAATCTGACTTATTAATAATTCTAAGCCTAATTAACTTAAAATATAAGTATTATACTTCTACTACTAGTATAAGAACCTGAAATTGATACTTGGACTATACTACTGCAAAAGACAATTGAAATTTAGCACTTTTTTATAAAAACTCAGAACTTAAAACTAATAGTTATCTTGATTATTTATAATATATTAATTCTATCAATATATAGTTTTATTATAATTTAGTAGTAGTAAAAGTTACTCTCATCTATGAGTAAGCTTTCTTTAAGAAATCTATTATAAATATAATAACTCAATCAATATCTTTTTTTTTTTTTTTTTTTTTTTATAGTCACTTGGACTCTGCCTTTATTACCAGTCTATGAGTAAGTATACATCATCACCACCCACTACCCTATCCCCATAGGGGGGTTCCTCCCCACCTCCTCACAAATAAGAATCACCCTTTTACCTACTATACCCGCTCTCCCTCCACTCTGTCCACAAATTTTCTCCACTAAGTGGTGTCTTCGACCACCCAGCGGCCCCCAACTAAGCCACCAGCCTGTTAAGGTGTCTTCCATAAGTCTATGTCACTGCAACAACCAGTTCCCCAAGCCCTGTCTGCTGCCATCCTCAAAAACAAATAGCCAGTGACTGGCCAGTCCTACCCAAATAGCCAATGCCCAGCCCAAAGTAATCCACTCCTTCCCTATCCCCCCTACCAATCTGTCCCTCAAGTCCTCCCACCTCCCCCGTACTTCATCTCTCCTACACCATACCCCCAAACGTTCCCCAATTGTCCACCAGAAATCCCCCAACACCTCACACTCACCTAGCCAATGTTTAGGCATCTGTACACAACCCCCCTCCTGCCCTACATTATGGCACTCCTCACAGTTGAAGCAACCCCCTATGATAAGGTGCCCTGAGTGAAAGTTGAGCATCACATTCCTCCACAGCATGCGCCACCAGACCACCCAGTACTTTGGCGGCATCCACTTTCTCACTGTAGCACTCTAAGTCCAAATACCATGCCAGTTCCACTCTTCACCAATTCCAACTCCTTGCCAACCACTAGGCTACAGATCCTGGCCTGGTCCCCTTTGACATTCCATTTCATTACCAATGTCGAACTCAATTAAAGGAGTACCACCCAGTAGTATGCGATCCCATCTCCACATCACTAGGTCCCAATCCTCCTCTCCTTCATTCCCTTGCCAACAAATTCTAATGCGGTGCACCCCTTCTGCTATCCCCCACCAAAATCCTTTATACCACAGTTGCTTAGTATCCTGAAGTCCAACTAATGCGAGGAGATCCCCAGTTGCACCTCTTGGTAATGTCCGCCTCTCCCAGATCTTCTGTAGCAGAGGAACCCAACTACCTCCTCGCAATTCCACTGCCTTCTTTAACCACTATGCTCGCAAACAGTGTAACCTTTTTGAGAAGTCAACCAGCCCAAGGCCACCTCTCGCCACTGGTAGGGACAAGGTCTCCCAACCAATCTGACTCCGCCTTCCAGCCCAAATCCATCCCTTCACTAACTTCACTAATCTCTTCACCACCCAAGCTGGGAAGTCCAGATGATATGCCAAGTACCACAACTTCAGCAGCCAGTAGACATTCAAAATCGAGACCTGTCTTGCCAGAGAAAAATATCTTCCCCCCCAACTCCGCAGGGCCTCCTCCCAGATTCCAATCCTCTGCTCCCACCAAAGCCTGGGCAGAACTGACCCATAGACCGATAGATAGATGCCCAAGTACTGCACTGCTTCACCAGTGGGGACAATTGTTTCTATAACCTCCCCTCCCACCAGACCATTGCCAAGCACCATTGTTTCACATTTATGCCAATTCAACTTCGCTCCTGAGTTCTCCTCATACTACTCGACAGTCTTCTTGAGCTCTTCAATATCAGCAATCGAACCCAAACCAACCACCATGTCATCTGCAAAGGCCCCAACTTTCCATCCTATACCAAAGACAGAGAGTCCTTCTATCCTCTGCCTAATTCTATCCATAAGGGGTTCCAGAGAAAGAGCATATAAAATGGGAGACAGTGGGTCCCCCTGGGGCACCCCTCTGCCCAAGAGGAATGCTACCCCTCTATGCCCATTACACATGAGCACCGCCCTACTTCCTTCCAGTAGGCTGACCATTGCTGACCGGAATTGGGACAGAACCTCGATCCTATTTAAAACTTTCACCAACCAGACTCTTCGCACTCAGTCGTAAGCCTTCTCCTGGTCCAAGAAGACAAGACACCCATCCAATCCACATGCTTTTGCCCCTTCAATAACTCTATGTACCCAGGCAGTGCCATCTCTAATGAGCCGCCTGCCCACAAATCCCCTCTGCTCAATACCCACAACTTGCTGAGCCACCTTCTGTAGTCTTGCCACTACCACCTTAGTCACCAACTTTCTGTCTATATCCAGCAACATTATCAGCTGCCAATTCTTCCAATCCTCCCGCCTTCCTTTGTTTTTATACAGTAGCATCACCAACCCAAGGTCCTGCTCCCCCACCCACCTCCCAGTCTGAAGAATGGAGTTGCACAATGCTATCATCTCCTCCATCACCCCTGGGACTCCCACCATTTGCTTCCAAAAGTCCCAGGGTAGACCATCCTCTCCAGGTGCTGTCCCCGGTGTTGTTGCAGCAAGAACCTGGTGTATCTCATCTTCCTGTACTGGCATCACCAGGCCACCTAGCCCCTCGACTTGTGGTGGGTGCCAATTCTCCAAAGCTCAGGCAATGGTCTCATCATCTGCCCCACCCTCCTCCTCACTCCACAATCCACTCCATCTCTCCTTCAGTAATCCAAGAATGTCCTGTACACCATGCACCAGTATACCATCAGAGTCTAACACCTCTTCTCACCATTGCTGTACCCACCTTGCCCTAAGAGCCCTTGTAAGAAACTTAGAAGGCCTCTCTCCTTCCTCCAAATCCTGCCAGCAGAGCCATGCTGCCAAGCTCTGTACCCTTGCTTCTTCCTCTTTCCGCAGTACCTGTTGTAGTTCCACAACCTCCATTTTTGCCCTCATTAACCTCCAATCTTCTTCTCTCTCCAGTATCTTCAACCTCGCCCACTCCTCCAGAAGCCTAGTCAGTCTAGCAGAAGCCCAATACACTCTACACCTCCTCTGCTTCCCTGCCTTCTTGCCAGCCTCACTCCAATAAATCTTGGCCATCTCCTTCATCCTCATCCACTGAACCCCAACTGAGGCTCCTTCCTGCCACCAGTCTTCCACTCTCAGCTGAATGTCCTTAGCCCACTCATCCCACCAGGTCTTATCATCTAACAAAGAGGAATTGAGGCACCAATGTTCAGGCCCATCCCTGCTTCCCCCAAATCGCCCCTGTCCCAAAAGTCCCCAGTGATCCGACCATGGACACCATTCTACCTCCAGTGACTTCTAAACATCTAGGCCCCAGCAGCTGGCTGTCAGAATCCAGTCGATCCTCATCCCCAGACCCCCTGCCCAATGTGTATAAACCCTTCTATTCCCCCAGCACTCCCAACCAGCATCTACCAGTACACTTAGTCTCTCTACCTCCTCCCATGCCACCAGTCCTCCACTCCTGCTCTCAGTACCTTGACCTCCATCTGTTCTATCCAACAGTATGTCCCGAACCATATTGAAATCACCCCCCAGCATATTCACTCCAGCCTCCACAAAGCTCCCACTCTCCAACAGACCTTTCATTCAATCTACCCGCTCACTCCATACCACAGGGCAGTAGCAGGAGCCAACTGTAACTGGCTCCCAACCTGCATGAATCTACTCTCTCCAAACTAGTCTCTCTCCCCAGCTCCTTACATCCTGTATCTCCCCTCTGCCTTTCCAAACCAAAATCCTGACCTTGCCCTTCCAGACTGCTGCACCTCCCCATTCCTTCATCCACTCCATCTTATCTGAATCATCCTCACACCTAACATCCTGCAAGAGGAAGAGATTGGCCTCCAATTCCTTCATCCAAGTAAAAATGTTCCTACATCGAGTAGCCCCTTGTAACCCATTCACATTTAAAGATAAAATGTTAGTTGTACTGTTCATGATGAAATATATTTTGTTGTCAAATAATCTCTACTGCTCCATGCTCATCTCCTCCTGCGCCATGTCCAGATTATGTTCTGCAGCCACCTCCTCCTCTTCTGCCCTCTGAGCCTCCAATCCAGCCAGCAGTTCAGTCATCTCTCCATCTGCCTTCTCCTCGAACTCCTCTCAGTATTCTACACAAGCCTCCTGCCAGAGCTGCAGTCTATGGCACTCGTTCCAGTAATATTCCGCCCTCTCTCCAGCAACAACTGCCATCTCTGCCTCCCTCTCCTTATCCACCTCATACCCTTCCTCCTTCAGGTATACTGCAAGAATTTCCGCCTTCAATGCCTTCCATACGCCATCCCCCTGTAGTATTCCTGCCCAGTACTCATCACTCATCACCCGCAAGTCCACCTCCCCCAACTCTTCTGCTGCCAGGTTATCCATCATCCGACGCATCCAAAGTAAGTTCCCCACCTCCTTCCCCCCCAGAGTCACCAGCCTCCCGCCATCCAACATTGTGGTGTCAGCTCCAACACTTGCCACCTCATCCCACACCTCTGGGACATCCACCAGTTCCTCCTCACCAGTTGCCATCACCTGTCCTCCATATACCATCTCTGGAACTCCGAATTGTACCCTCTGGGTCCCTCGCATCGGCACATCTTTGACCACTCTGTTTCAGGAAGCTGGGCCATGTCTGATAAGCAGGATAGAGGTAGGGGAGCCCTCCCAGTCCTCCTCTCAGACCTCAAATGTGCCATTAGCATATGGATCTGTACTCGCCTTCTCCTTGGTCTCCCCTGCCTTCTTCCTGTCCTTCCCCTCCCTCTTGCCAGCCCAGACACTTGCTCCAGCTCCCCCAGTGCTCTTCACCTTGCTCGCATTCCCCAGTGGCCTGTTGTTCAGTTTGGCCAGCAGCTCTTTCTGCCTCTTACACCCCTGAGTCCTTTCCCACTGTGCCTTGTTCATTCAAATCCGCTTTCCATCTACTACCTCCAAGTGCGTCAACTCCTCAAAGACCGCCCAAGCCTTCGCTCACCTCTCTACAGTACCCTCCAACTCCTCTAGCACCTCCAATAGATCCTCCTCCTCCTCCTCGCTTCCCTTCACTCTTGTCACCTTACACAAAATCACTCTCCAGACCATCGCTGAAGGCCAGTTCCTCACCTTCTCAGTAGCTTCCTTCCCAGCCAGCCTAATCCGCACATCTACATCACCAGTCCTGAGCAAAGTCCCTTCCCAGACCCTGAATCCGATATCTACTATCTCTCCATATTCTGCCATGAAGTCCTCAACCCTCTTTCTCATCTCCATTGCTGTTACCATCAGCACTCCTTTCACCAGCAGTTGGACCACCCTAGGATTCCACTTCAGACAGCATGCCATCGGAACACACACCTCTCCAACCACCAATCCAACCTTCAGTGCCTCCTCCAATGGTGCTGCCTCCTCAAAACCCACCTCCACTCCCTCCAGTTCCTTCAAAAACTTCACTGATGCAGCTCCTGCCACCTGCTTAGCGATGAGCCCCAGCACCATTTTCACCATCACCACTAGGCCTCGGAAGCACAGTATAACCACGAACGCCGAAATCGATTTCTTGAGCAACAGGGCCACCGCCAGACCCATCATCCCATCTGCTAGGTTCCCTTGTCTTCTAAGCCTCAGCTGCTCAGCCACACCATCAGCCATCACATCTGGATTTTTTTCCAGATCAACAGTCCTGCCACCATCAGCAGTCACACTCCCCCCAGCTGCTACTCCCCCAGCTCCACTGCCCCCCCTTCCAAGGGCTGCTTCCCCCTGCACCAGTACCTTCTCAGTCTCCCTGCCCTTCTTCAGCCAGCCCTCCAGCCCTGACACCTGTTGTCTCCCCTTCACTGTCTCCATGAAACTCGCCCTCCCAGATCCCGAGCCTCCGCCACCTCCTCCACCCCTTCCACGTCTACCGGCCAGCAGCCCCCTCATACCCCCCCCCAAGCCTGGGCCCCTCTCCACCTGCTGCCAGTCGAAAGCGCTTGGGCCACCTTGTCCAGTATGCACCTCAGGTTGCCTGTTGGTCACCATGTTGTTAGTCTCTTTTCACCAAAAACATTGTTGTAAGTGCTTCTCCAAAGGTTGTGTAACCCAAATGGTACTGGAAAGAGATGAACTCAATCAATATCACTAACATGTATCATTGATGATAACTGAAGAATATCTTCATCTTAGCTACTCTTCAGAACTGAGTCAAAAAAGTTAATAGAATTATTATTAAGTGAACTAAGATCTATATTAGTTAAGAGAAATTCAATAGACTTAATAATAAAATTATCTAAGAAGTATTTAATATATTTATTATACTCAATAAAAAAATCACCCATACTCAAGGAGTTAGAAAATTAATTAACAACTACTTTTATAAGAAACATACAAAAGAATTCATCAAAGCTACATATAAGTGAATATTTCCTAAATCTTCTCTTCAACAATTACTACTATAAAGTCAAGGCCTTTTTAAACTATAAGAGATATTATATTAACTAAAGAAAATCTCATCTCTACTACTGAGTTCTTTATATATAAGTAAAGATAATCTAACAGTAAGGATTATAAACCACTAGACCCAGTAAAGCCTCTATCACATCATCTTAATTTAGAAGAATAATTGAAGAAATATCTAAACCTAATATTGGTAACCCTAATACTACTATAGATCTACTATCAAAAATATCAAATCTACTAAAAATTACTGCAGAAGACCTAGTAATAACTTTATCAAAATTATCAATCTACAGACTAGTTACCAAGTTCACTCACCTTGATAATATTATAAAAAAAAACAACTATATATTATACTATCTCTGAGATAATAGTATCTGAAAGAAGACTATTATTATCCTATTATATAAGTAATAGAATGATATTGGTAGATGAAAAGATGATAGCTCTGACTAATTAAGTAATCATACTTATCTAAGCCCTCTATCTTAGTATCAAAATAAATAAATCTACAAAAGATCTCTAACTTACACTATTCAAAGATGAAGTAGACTAAGTAATAATATTTATAGAATAAGTTGATACCAATTATCATGCTAATAGATATAATGATAATTAGAATCCAGACAGTACTCTTAATAATAATAAACACTATAAGATTGAAGATCTCTATATAACTATAGACTTATAAGTAGAAAAAGTTATCATCTATTTTATAAATATAGCTACTCAATAGTGATACAATCTCCTAGTATATTTTTTTACCTAAGAAACTTATGCTAAAATTAATATAAGTAAAGGAAATAATGATTACTCTAATTACAAAACCTATCCAGCTATTTACTATAGGCCTAAATGAGCTAATTATCTAATAGTTCTACAGCTCTGAAAGCTAAAACTAAGCTCAAGAACCTCTGATTTTATAATAATAGAAAAGAAGATTTAGAAGTATTTATAATAAAATTAGAAACCCTCCTGAATATTATCTTTTAAATAGTATTGAAATATAGCTAAATTTGACTATAAAAAAAAAAAAATTAACTTAATATTTGATATAAATTTTTTTTATAAAAGTTAGTAAAATTATTTTTATAAAATTTTAGATATAGTTGTTTTTTATAACCAAATTTGACAACAATACTATTTAAAGAATAGTTGTGAGGTTTTTCTATAAGTATAAGATTTTTTACAATTGTATAATTATATGATTAAGTAACTGCTAACTATAAAGTATACTATTGGAAATCAGATTCAGATACTATAATTAAATGTCTATTTTTCTGATTTTTGTTCTTAATTCAGATATTATTTTTTAAACTGAGAGTAAGAAGTTAGCTTTTACTATTATTAATAATCTTATAATAAGAAAATTATATTTTTATACTTGATTATATTAAACTAAACTTCTTTATCTAATAAGACTTTTCTTTTTAAATAAATTATAGATGACCTTTACAGTTGTCAAAAAAAA
>RBNI01003135.1:0-16592 GCA_003990745.1 Jimgerdemannia flammicorona
TTTTTTTTTATAGTTACTCAGACTTCTTTTTTTATTAATACCCATCTATCCTCTATATAATACACTGTGCCCACCCCTAACCAATCCTCCTAGTGAGCTCCCCCCCCTCTCCCACTCCCTCTTGATGAAAGCCAACTGTGTTATTTATCATCACCACTCTTCTACCAGTTTGTTCACAGATCTCTTCCACCAACTAGTGGTGTCACCCACTCTGGGGACCCCAACCAATCCACCACCCTGCCAGCAAATCTTCCAACAACCCTTCCTATCTTAACAACTTCTTCTATAAACCCAACTGTCACCCCTCCTCAAGATAAAGAGTCAATGTTCAGCCAGCCCTACCCATATAGCTAAAACCCACTCTACAGTGAGCTATCTATTGTGGGAGAGGGGTTGGATGCTCCTGATGCAGAAGGTGTGAGAGGTGAGATTCTCCCCATGAGAGTCTTGAGAGATTTGCTATCTCAGGTAGATCTGGATGGAAGCTGACAGCTATAGTATAAGAGTTTCTGGTGGAGAGTGGTAGATAGAGTACACTGTATAGACTTGTACTAATAAAGCAATAAGAGAGAGATGCTGTGGGATCCAGCTATGTAGAGATAGAACAAACTGCTTCTGGGGAGGGTTTCACTTGCTGAGTTTGATATTGATGATAGAGTAAAGTACCAGTGGGGACTTGGTCAGAATCTTTGGCCAAGTAGTTGGCAGGCAGTGAGGATTGGTGAAGAGTGGGACTCAGCAAGAGTCTGGTTATGGAGTGTTGAGGTGCAGAGGTAGCTTTCCCCCAAGTTTTGGGTGGGGTGGTGGCAGATATTGCAGAGGAATATCATATTGAATTTCCATACTAGATATCTGGTGGATGGTAGATGATTAGATTGTGAGGAGTGTTACAATATAGGGCAAGTTGAGGGATATATACAGATGCCTGAACATTGGCTGGGAGAGTGTGAGGTTCTGGGGGACTTTTGGATAGTAGTAGGAGACTAGCTAGGTGTAAAGAGGAGGTCAGATGGAGAGAGAGGTCACTGGGAGGATTTGAAATCTAGGTTAGTAGACAGTACGGTGCAATTCAATAGTCCTTTTCAACCACCAAGCTTGCAGGTAATGAAGCCTCTTAGGAAGATCCACTAGGCCTAGCCCTCCTTGAACTATTAGTATTGTAAGAGTGTCCCAACTGATCTGTGATCACCTCTCTACCCAGATCTAATCTCTAGCTAGTTTCATCAGTCTCTTCACCACTCAAGCTAGAAAGTCTAAGTGATAAGCAACATACTATAGCTTGGGGAACCAGTAGACATTTAGAATCAATACCCAGTCTATAAGGGAGATGTGGTGACCTCCCCAACCTCTAAGAGTCTCCCCCCAAATGGTCACCCTCTTTTCCCACCACATCCATGGCAAGACTGAACCATATACTGAAAGAAAAATGCCCAGATACCACACCATCTCCCCTGTAGGGGCAATTGTTCCAATGATATCCCCTCCCACTAGCCTGTTCCCCAGCACCATCATCTCACACTTATGCTAGTTGAGTTTTGCCCCAGAGTGTTTCTCATACCATTCTACCATCTCTCTAAGTTCCTCAACATCTGCCACTAGCCAAGTCCAACTACCAAATCATCTACAAAGGCCCCCACCTTCTACACTATACCATACATAGAGAGCCTGGCCACCTTCTGTTATATCCTATCTATCAAAGATTCTAACAAAAGGGTATAAAAGATAGGAGACAGTGGATCTCTCTAAGGAACTCCTCTTCCCAAGAAAAATGCCAGACCCTGGTGACTATTATATATCAGTGCTGCTCTACTGCCCTCCAACAGATTTGACATAGAAGCTTGAAATTATAGAAGAACACTAATTCTATCCAGCACCTCACTCAGTCACACTTGTTGAACATAGTCATAGGCCTTCTCTTGGTCTAAAAAAACCAGTCTTCCATCTAATCTACAAGCTCATATCCCTTTAATAATGCCATGCACCCAGGCAGTCCCATCTCTGATAAGCCTACTACTAACAAAGCCTTACTGCTCCTCACTCAGCACCTATTGGACCACCTTCTGTAGCCTTGCAACAATCATCTTAGTCACCATCTTCCTGTCTATGTTTAGAAGTATGATCAGCCTCCAGTTCTTCCAGTCCTCTCTTCTCCCCTTGTCTTTGTATGTATAACAAGGCCACCAGCCCCAAGTCCTGCTCTTCAACCCACTCACCATTCAGAAGAATATGGTTGCAGAGGGCTGCTATCTCTCCTAACACTTCAGGGACCTTTGTAATCTTCTTCCAAAAGTCTCAAGGTAACCCATCCTCTGCTGGTGCTATTCCAAGCTTAGTTGTTATAAGGACTCTCTGAATCTCCTCCTCTTGGACCAGTAGGATCAGGTCACCAAGACCTTCTACTTGTGGTGGTTTCCAATCCTCTAGTGTATCATCAATCACTTCTTCATCTGCACTCCCTTCCTTATCACTCTACAGACCCCTCTATCTCTCCTTCAGTACCCCCAAGATCTGTTGCATGCCATGCACTATTTCCCCCTCTGTATCAAGGACTCCATCTCATCAATGGCATGCCCTCCTAGCCTGGAGGAGTCTTGACAAGTACCTAGTAGGCCTCTCCCCCTCCTTGAGCCCCTGTCACCTCAGCCTGGCTGTCATTCCTTTCATACATATCTCCTTCTCCTCTCTCAGTATCTGTTATAGCTCCACTATCTCTAGTTTCACTTGCTCTAACCTCCAGTCATCCACTTCTTCAGAAGATATCAAATCTACCCATTCCATCAGCAAGCCAATCAACTGATTTAAAGTACATCTTACTCTTTTCCTTCTTCTCCTTCCAGAATCCCTACCAATCTCTTTCTAGTATATTCTTGCAGCCTCTTTTAACTTCAACTACCAAATATCCAATTGCAAACCCACATATACCCAATTCTTGATCTTCCCCTGAATGTTCTCTGCCCAAAAGTCTGACAACTCCTTCTCAGCCAGCAGGGAGGAGTTAAGATACTAATGTCCAGATCTATCTCCACTCCCACCAAACTGCTCCTGCCCTAAAAGTCTCCAGTGATCTGATCATGAGCACCACTCTACCTCCAGATTCCACCACACATCCAATCTCCAGCATTTAGCCATCAGTAACCAGTCAATCCTTGAACCAAGGCCATTCACCCAATATGTGTAAATCCTCCTTTCTCCCCATTATATTCTGCTCATATCCCCTAATAAGCTCAGGTTCTCTACCTTCTCTCATGTATCCAGTCCTCCACTCCATCCATCAGCATTCTGCCCTCCATCAGTTCTATCTAACTGGGGACTCCAAACCATATTGATGTCATCTCTCAGAACATTCACCCCATCCTCCAAGAATGTGCCCTCATCCAAAGACTTCTAATTCATACAATTCGCTTCCCCCTAGCCACTGAGTAGTAGAAAGAGCCCACATGCACTGGCTCTCACTCAGGTTGACACCATTCCCCCCAGACCAAATGGTCTCTCCAGCTTCTGACACCCCCAAGTCCACTTTATCCTTCTGCATCAAGATCACCACTTTGCCCATCCAAACTATAGCTCCTCTCCATTCTCTAGTCCACTCCACTTAATCTACCTCATCCTCACAGCATAAATCCTGCAGCAGAAAGAGATCAGCCTCCAATCCATTAAGCTAAGCCAAAATATTCTTCCACCACCCAGATCCTCTTAGCCCATTCACATTTAGAGAAATTTTTTTTGTTATACTATTTATTAGAAATAATGTTTAGAAGTAACATCCTGTGCATCCTCTATAGATCTATATCCCTCTTCTCTTATGCCAAGTCCAAGTTGCATTCAGCAGCTAATCCCTACTCTTCTGTCTCCTTGGCCTCCAATCCAACCAGAAGTTCAGCCATCTCCCCATCCTCCTTTTCCTCAAATTCATTGTGATACTCCTGATATACCTCCTGCCAGAGCTTGAGATCATGGTGCTCCACCCAATAGTAGGCCACTTACTCACCCACAACAACTGCTATCTCAGCCCCTCTCTCCTTATCAATCTCATACCTCTTCTCCTCCAGAAGAATTTCAAGCATCTCCCCCTTCAGTGCCCCCACCACCCCCTCACTCTATAGTATTTGGGCCTGATGCTCCTCACTCATCACTCTCAGGTCTACCTCTTCCAGTTCATCAGTCACTAGGTTGTTCATCATTTGGCATATCTATAGTAGATTTCCCACCTTCTTCTCTCCTGGCATTGCTGGTCTCCTGGCCTCCAGTATGGTGGTATCAGCCCCAATACTAGTAGTCTCATCCCACCCCTCCTCTGGGATATCTACCAGCTCCTTCTCACCCACTGCCATCACTTGGCCCCTTTTCACTATGTCCGAAACTCTAAAGTATACCTATGAGATACCACATATCACTATATCCTCCTCCACTTTATGCCTCTCAATGGATCCCCTCCTGACAAGAGGGGGAGTATTCCCAAATTTCTCTTCTCAGACCTCAAATGTCCCATCAGTATAAGGATCACTGTGTGGTGCCTTCCTGATGCTATCCAGGCCCTCCTTCTCCTTCTCTCCTCCCTTAGCAGCCCAGACACTCTCCTTAGTACCTCCAGACTCCTCAGCTCCATCAATACTCTTCTTTGCCTCTTCTTTTATACTCACCAATAACTCCCACTGCCTTATATGCTCTTGGGCCCTCTCTCACTGCCTCTTGTCAGTGCAAATATGTCTCCTATCTATAATTTCCAAATGCATAGACTCCTTATACAACTTCTAGGCCTTTGCTCTTCTCTCCATGGCTCCACTCATCTCCTCCAGAGCCTCTAACAGATCCTTCTTCTCCTCTTCACTCTCTTTCATCCTTGAGATCTTACAGATAAAGGCCCCACACATCAAAACTGAAGGCCAATCACTTGTTTTCCCTGTGGCCTCTCTCACTGCCAGTCTAATCCTAATATCAACATTACCAGTTCTGATAGTAGTCCCCTTTCACATCTGGAATTCAATATCAACTACATTGTCATACTCTACCATCACCTCCTCCACCCTCCTCCTGGTCTCTACCTTCATCACTGTAGGCACCCCTTTTATCAGTAACTAAACCACTCTGGGGTCCTACTGCAAACACTGTACCATAGGGACCACCACTTCCCCTACAGCTACTCTATTCTTCAAAACCTCCTCCAGCAGACCAGCCTTCTCAAAACCCACCTCCACCCCTTTCAAATCCTTCAGAAACTTCACTGAGGCTGCCCCAGCCATCTGCTCTGAGATATACCCCAGAACAATCCTTGTCATCACTGCTAAGCCCCAGAAACACAAGATTACAGCAAACTCTAAGATTGACTTCTTGAGTAATAGTGCTTCTGTCAGCCCCATCACACCATCAGCCAGGTCTCCCTTCCACTTTGGGCCCATCTGTCCAGGCCTCCTATCAATGATTACATCTGGATTTTTTTCCAGATTCCCAGTTATACCACTATCAGCAGTCTCACTACTACTCCCAGCTACTACTCTACCAACCCTCCCTCCCACTATCTGAGGTCCAGCACTTCTAATTTCTCCTACTTTCTGCTTCCTCTTTTCTCCTGTCTACCTGCTATGAGCACCCACTGGCCAATCTCCAGCCTTTAGTATATTCGCAAAGCTCCTCTCTATCTGCCCTTTAGTCCTACTACTAGAGCTGCTTCTACTGCCCAAGCTACCCTGCCCACTCAGACTACTGAAAGACCCCATTCTAAGTCTATACCCTCTTCTGACATGTTGCCAGTTGAAGGCCCCAGGTTCACCCAACCTAGTATATGTATTAGCTCATATTTTGTTTATTATGATCTACTTGAAAGTGTATTGCAAAAGTGTGTATAACATGAGTGGTAACAGAGAAAGGTGGTATATATCATCTCTAAGCACACATCAATAAATAGCTTAGAGGTGAGAATATTATCTAGAACTCATCTAAATATAATAATTATGAAGTGGCAATTTCTAAATTCTATCAGTTTTTGGTATAATGTACCTTTAAACTCAATCAGATTATTTATCTCTTGAGTCTTAAATCTTATCAAGACTACTCCCATATAATTTTAGAATCTCATATAAAAAAAGAAAATTCTGACTCTAAGCTTAGTGAGATTAATATTACATCTTATATGAACAATTATTCTAATAATCATAATTATTACCATATATTGTCTTTAACTATCAGAGCAATAAATACTCTATCAAAACACTGTTCTGTAAAATATAGCCTAGTAATATATAATAGTCTCAACTTAAAGAAACTAGTTAAGAAGTAAAATAAGAAGATATTATCTATGGCAGATAAAACACCCCTATAATAAATATAACTAGTCATGAAATAACATACTATATCTTTTCTTTTTCTGTACTATGTAATGTGTATTTTATTCTAATCAATAGTATATACTTAACCCTAATCATAAAAGAAAAATTACTCAGTAATACAAATATCTTACAATTATAATTTTATTAATTATGTGATTTGATTAGTGAATCAAAGCTATTCAAGTGAAATCTGAGAAGTAATCACTTTTATATACAAAATTTCTCTATGTTATATTGTGTTAACAGTAACTATTTACTAAGCCTAAAGTAGATAAGTAAAAGATATTTAAGTAATAGTAAGTCTGATAAGAGATATCTGAAAGATTTTCATAATCTAATATAACAATTGCTCAACTCTGTTGAATTTTTTATATAAATCTTTGCTGAAACCTCACACACTTCATCTATTCTTATCCTAACCCTAACTCTTTAATCTAATCAGTAGTATATACCTGACTCAAATCTCATAAGAAAAATTACTCAGTAATAGAAAGTCTTATAATTATAATTTTTTTAATTATGTGATTTGATCTATAGATCAAAGCTATCCAATTATGAAATCTAAAAAGTAATCACTCTCATATATAAATTTTCTTTATATTATAATATATTATTAGTAACTATTTACTAAGTTTGAAGTAAACAAGTGAAAGATATTTATAATAGCATGGGAGAGTGTGAGGTTCTGAGGGACTTTTGGATAGTAGTAGGGGATAGGCTGAGTGTGGTAAGGAGGCCAGATAGAGAGAGGGATCACTGGAAGGATTTGAAATCTCAGCTAGTAGGTGGTGTAGGCAATGGTTAGCTCACTGTAGGGTGGGTCTTAGTAGTGTAGATAGGGTTGGCTGGACATTGGCTCTTTGTTTTTGAGGAAGGGCAGCAGATGGGTGTATAGAAGAAGTTATTAAGATAGGAAGGGTTGATGGAGAATCTGCTGACTGGGTGGTGGGTGGGTTGGGGTCCTCAGAGTGGTAAATCTTATTGCCTGATAGAGGGAATCTGCAGATAGAGTGGAGGGTGGGTGGAGATAGTGTTGGATAAGATAGTCTTTCATTGAGTAGGAGTGGGAGGAGGGGGCCACCCTAGGGAGATTAGATAGGGTTGGGTATTGTGTATTATTTAGATGATAGATGGTATTAATAAAGAGAGAAGTCTGAGTAACTATAAAAAAAAAAAAAAAAAAAAAAAAAAAAGATATTTACAATAGCAAGTCTAATGAGAAATGTTCAAAAGATTTTTATGATCTAATATAGCTATTACTCAACTTTATTGAATATCTTATACAAATCTTTACTTAAACCTCACACTTTTCACCCTAACCCTAACTCTTAAAGTCTAATCCTAACTCTAACCCTAATCCTAAACATAAACCTATATTTTTCTCACATATTTCTCCTTTAGACTAGACTCAGCTTTATGACTCAAAGCTATTCCAAATTAAGGAAGCAGTCACTTTGATTAGCTTAGCCTCTTATTGAGTATAAATACTTCTTTTTTATTATTTTTTATTATATAAATAAAGATCATATAACTAATATTAGCAAGGTTAGCTATCTTCTCAATTATTGGTAATAATATAACTACTATATATTTCTTTATATGCTTTGGTATCTCTCTTTACTATACTGAGTGTTATAGTATTGATGTTTTTTTTTCTTAGTATAGTGAAAGTTAGTACTCTGAATAAGTCAATCTAGATAGAATTTAAATCCTATCTGATCAACTCAAATGAGATTTGAATCCTATTCAGATTAACTTAGATGGGATTCTAATCTCATCCAGATAGATTTGAATTAACTATTGTTTTAATTTCTAAATTAAATAATTAAATGTTTATATCAATAACTTGATGAATAATTATTCAAATTTGATAATTTTAGTATTATTTGAAAGCCCTTAATAAGACCTTTCTAATAATATCTGAAATATTAAAATTGGATTATATATTGCTGAGATATTAAGGAAAAGTTCTATTTGATAAAATTTCCAAAATTAGCAATTCAGACATTTTTTTTTTTTTTTTTAACAGACTCACAGTCCTGTGGATTTTTATTGGAAGGAAACCTAGACTATATAGGCCAAAACCCTCCCCCACTATTCATTGAACAATATCCCCCTATTAATCTAGGCTACTAAATTGTCTAGTAGTCCCACTGCTCTAGCTATATCTATCAAACACCAGCTATATTGACCCCCACAATATAGACTATACTTGTCTGCTCACCAGGGCTGGATCATCATTTATATGTGAGAGCACACCTATATGTCAGATCTAGCAGTGCTGGGACTGAATAAAGAATAGTCCCCCAGACCCCAAAAGAAAGCCCGAGGTAAAGAAAAAACCCCCCAACCAACCAATAGAGAGCAGAGTAGATTCAAAGCAGGTGAGTAAAGGACTTATATGCAGAACCTTCCTCAAAGGACTTATACATGGGCTAGGACCAGAAAAGACCCCACTCCCACTCTCCAAACCTGCAGAGCTCAATCACATTGCCATATCAGCTCCCAGTTCCAGTCGGGTATAGCCAATTGAGGAAGATCCCACTTCCAAAGCCTGCAGGCCTCAATTACATTGCCGCATCAGCTCCTGGTTCCAGTCGGGTACAGCCAGGATACCAGCCCCTATACTACCCCACTCTCCACTAGCCAATCAAAAGGCCCCACTGAAATATTGTCTACCCCAGCCCCGATGACCACCTCCAGCCTAGCACCCTGGTTCACTGTTATCACCCTTTCTTCTATCTGTGATGGCCATCTCCCCTCCCATCCTGACCACACCCAAAAAACAGTTACCTATGTCAGAACCATGCTCGCCAGGAAGCTCACCAAAGCCAGAGGGCCCCACTACAGGTACTGAGGACCTGCAGGTAATCTATACTGAGCACTTGATGCCCAAGGTCAGCCGACTCCCTTTGTAGCCCAAGACATACTGAGACAGCACCTTGTTGATGACAGCAAAAGGAAGAAGACACTGCATCAAAACAGATGTATACCAGATGCAGCCGAAGGCATCAGAAACTGTAAAAAAGTGGAGAAGATACCAATCTGACACCAATAAAGAGGCAACTCATCACCATTGCCTCCCTCTCACTGCCCTGCAACAGGTATAGCAAACCAACCAAGATAGAGAGGGTAATAATTGTGGAAAGTGGACTCGGAAGATTGCCTACCAAACTATTGTGACTGGTAAGGTTGCAGAGAAAGGAGAACTTGTGATCAGATATTTTTCTTTATAACTCAGTAATATATGATCTGATTTCAATATTCTTGGTATCATTAGATAGGACTTATTGAGAACTTTCAAATAATACTAAGATTAGCAAATTTGGATGATTATTTATCAAGTTATTGATATAAACATTTAATTGTGTAATTTGAAAATCAAACAATAGTTGATTCAAATCCATCTAGATAGAATTTGAATTTTATCTGAGTTAATTTAGATAAGATTCAATTTAAATCAATCTGAATCTAATCTAGATTAAATTAACTCATTAGAAGTACTAGTAAGAGTTTACTGAATACTATTATAAATTATATACAGATATATAACTAATTATAATATATTTATCATTACTATACAATATAGAAGATGATAATGAGATTATGATCTTATCTAATTTAGAAACTAAATCTCTATACTTTCTTATCTCTCTTATGCTCTTATCTCTTATATATAATAAGTATAGTTACTTAAATACTAGTTTCAATATGATCTTAATTATATTTAGTTTTTATTTTTATTTAATTTAATTATATAATAGTATTTCATATTTATAATATAATTTTATAAAATAAGATAATTTAATATTTAATAATATATTTATTTTATATAAAGTAGTTTTATTTTATTTTTAAATTAATATTAATATAATTAATTACTACTAATTATATTTTTGTAAATTCTTTACTAATCAATATATATTTTTTAATATTTTAATATAATATTTATATTATATAAAATGATTATTTAATATTAACAACTAAATAATAAAAGTAAATTATTATATAAATATTCTTTATTAAAATATATATATATATAAAAAGTAGTAAAATTGAAATATTTAAATAATTAATAAAAATTATGAGATAACTTTTCTTTATTATTTATAATATTATTTACTTATAATATATTTATTACTAATAATATAAAATATGGTCTATTAAATATATATATATATATATATATATATATATATAAAATATTAGAAATATTAATAAATATATAATCTAAATATATAGTAAATTTCTTTATCTCAAATACTTAATTCTCAAAGTTAGTAATATTTGTAATCTTCTTGACTCCTTAGAGTTATAGATTATATATATTCAATCTCATTATTAAACTATCAGAAGAGACTTAAACTCTATTAATCTAAGATATATTCACTCTAGTGTAATATAGCAGATGTAGAACTTGGTGAGTTGAAAGGATTTTGGAAGAAAGAAAGAGTATATAAAGAAGACTTTTGAATTGAACTCATTTGATCTGACTGAGGTTTATTCACTCTAGATATTAGGGATATTTATACAAATTTGATAGCTATAAGGTAGCTAAGTTATAACTAAGTTTTCTGTGAGTCATTCTTTACAAGTATTTAATATCTATGAAATCTTCAACATCTGTAAAGAGTTTAACATCTGTGAAAACTTTAACAGTTGTGAAATAACAATGATTGCTATTTATAAGGCTATTATAATAAATCAGAAAATCAAATTTATATACTACAATCAAATGTTTTGATTTCATACTATATGTTATACTAGATACTGAGATTATTTATATAAATTTTTATAACTTTCTTTTATAAATATCTATCCTTAATACTTATTTCTAATTTAAATCAACTATTACAATATACTAATAAACTATATTTCATATATATAAACTCATTATTCTATTAACTAAAATATTCAATATATAAGATATAGAAAGGTATTCTATTAATACAAGTGAGTATATTATAGGGAGCAATTAGATTGTGAGGAGTGTCATAATGTAGGACAGGTTGGGGGATTTGTGCAAATACCAGAATATTGACTTGGAGAGTGTGAGGTTCTGGAGGACTTTTAGATAGCAGTAGGGGCCTGGTTGGATATAGTGAGGAGGCCAGATGATGAGAGAGGTCACTGGGAGGATTTGGGATCTCGACTGGTGGGAGGTGTCAGTAATGGTTTACTCACTATAGGGTGGGTTTTAGTAGTGTGGGTAGGGTTGGCTGGATATTGGCTCTTTGTTTTTGAGGAAGGGTGATAGATGGGTATATAGAAGAAGTTACTAAAGTAAGAGGAATTGTTGGGGGATTTGTTGACTAGGTGGTGGGTTAGATAGGGTCCACAGAGTGGACAATGTCACTAACTGGTGGAAGGGATCTTTGAACAGAGTGGTGGGCAGGTGGAGATGGTGTTAGACAAAGTGATCTTTCATCATAAGGGGGTAGAGGGGAGGGGGTAGTGGGGGGGACCCCTCTAGAGAGATTAGATAAGAGTGGACACTATGTATTATATAGAAGATAGATAGGTATATTAATAAAGAAATGAGTCCAAGAGAAAAAAAAAAAAGTGAGTATATTATATAACTGATATAACTTCAAATTATCACCTAGTCTCTCTTTAATCTTAGCATGCTTCCTTAATATGATATGCCATTTCTTATACCAGGTGATTTATTAATTACTGCAGTCCTAAATCAAGTTTCAGAGCCCATTATTCAATAAAATCTGTTATAGCCTTAGATATATTCTTGGTAATCTTACTGTTCTCTGTTTTGTAATTTTGAAGTCGAAAGTATGTAGAGATATCAGCCAGTATAATAAAATATAGCTGAGATTTTCTATCAGAGTTTGGGATTTTATTGACAATATTTTTTAAAGAGTTTTGTTTGATAGGATATTGTGAAGATACTGTAACTTAAAATATATTGTCTGATGTTAGGACTAGATTGACACAAGGGTGGTTAGAATTTGATAGAAGGAGTAATTTCTTGGTCTTCTTTGTCTTTTTGTTCTTTTTCAATCCTTCTTATTGTTTGTCATATTGTGATAGATTCAGCTTTTGAAAATTTTTATATGGCAGATTTTTTGGAATCATGAGCTGACTAGATATATTATCTTGAAGATTCTTGACCTCAAAGACATAGCCACTCTTTCAAAAGATATGAATTATATATATTTCAAACAGACATCTCCTGAGGTTGTGATTTTTATTCTCTTTGACCAGATCTTTCAATACTTCCTCTCATGCCTGGGTATCCAGCTGATTGTGGATTTCCTCTAGGATGTGGTTTGATGCCTATGTAAGGTGGTATATTATGTAATCAAGAGGAAGAGGCCAATGGTAGAGCAATAGCTGCTGAACTCTAAAGATTCTCTCATCTGAGCTACATATTGCAGAAGTATAGATGGTTTCTTGACTTCATCAATTGCTTTGTTGAAATGAGAATATGCACTTTTCACAGCACAATCACTATTATTTGAATCTCAGACTAATATAGTTGCTGCAGTTTCCAGGATATATCACAATACACCACTGATCATATTGTAAAGTTCCTTCATAAAGTCTTTTGGCACATCTGTGGAGATTTTGCTGCAGTACAATTCCAATTCATCAAGTATCCAGGACTCTATATAATATATAATTGTTGACTTTTTAGTAACTTCTTGATAGTCATTGGTACCAAAATTGAGAGTTTTTAGTGATACTACTATTATTATCTGGCTTTGTGGAGCCAGAGATACAAGACACTCTCTGCTAAGTACCATATTTCAGAAAGTCTGAGTAAGGGTGCAAAATCAATAATACTTCTAGCATGAAAAGTCATTTTCCCTCCAAAGGTATAGCATTCTGAATCTTCATCTTTTGTATGAAAAATGATGATAGGAGAGTTTTCACCATTACTCTCAGTAAGAAGTTGGATAGTAAAGTATATAAGAAATACTGACTTGCTGATACCAGTTGTACTGGTGATAGTGATGCAATTTATTATCTCCTATAATAGCATAGTTGTAAAGTTTTTGCCAATATATTTGTAAAGGTTTCTGTAAGATGCCCTGATATATAGACTTGCATATTGACTACAGGAAGGTTAATGCTACTCTAGAGTACAGATATGATGTCCAGAATCTTTTTGTTTTTAAGATTGTAGATAGTTCTGAATAGTATTATAAACAAATTGTCTTCAAAGATGACCTCTCAACCTAAGAACCCAAGTAGGGTAACTCTTTTCTTTAAGTTGAGACTAGAAAGCTTGAGAGAACTATTCACTACAGCTTTACTTATAAGCTCAGCTTTCTCAACTGCCACCATCAGAGTGAGTCCATCATATAAGTATGCCTTTTTGGAAAGAGGTTCTATTGAGGAGAATGAGGTACAAGCAAAAAGTAGGAAAGAGTTATAATATGTTCTTTAATGTAAAAATGTAATGTATCTGATAATACATATCAAAGCCAGTAATGAAAAATCAAGAAGAATAGCAAAACAAAGCATTGTGAAAATGTAAGCCATACTTGATAGCAGACAAATGCTGCTCACCTAATATTCGATACAGATAATGAAATAAAAGGGCAGAAAGATATATATCTTAGAGAGCTGTAGATGGTGATAGAGAATGAGGTGTGAGTGAGATATGAGACTGAAAAGAAATTATAAGAGAGTAGTTTAAAAATGGATTAAGATATATTTTTTTATATAATTATTTATATGAATGAAAAAAGTAGCAGTAGGCTGTCTGCTAACCAATCAAAAGTAGAGATATATATTATATGACACTTACCAGAGTCACTGGCAAGCCCCTTGGTAATCTTTAACTTTCTAACTAATGAGATGATGTTATCTGCTAGTCCTCCTTTCAGGTTGTAAGGTAGCATAATAAATTTTGTATAGGTCAGTTTGAGTAAAGCACTGCTGATAGCTTCTTGATCATAAATAGCTTTAATATATAAGTCTCTAAACTGTTCATTTTTATTTTTATCCAAGAATTGAAAAATATCATTTATGTTCCAATTCTTAATTATTTTAAGTTAGAGAAAATCAGAGATAATAAGAGTAAAAGAGATAGAGGACATTTCAGTAGCTGAGGATAAGACATTTCTGGAAGTCTACTAAGCTAGGACAGAATGTTATATTTGCAAAGGTCATTAGTATTACTAACTCATAACACATTGAAACAAGTATATCATATAATACATATAATGTAGTAATGCATCTTGATCTCTTCAGTGACTGTAGGTCTTGGTCTCTTTGATAGCTGACCAGTTTCTGTAGCACTTACCTTAGTGATCAGAGTTCTGGATACCTACAAAGCCATTACATAATACAATGAATAGCATTTGTGATAATGTTAGAATAGTAAGCAAAAAGAGATCTGTAAGGCTTAGAATAGAGGAGAAATTCAATTACTTTACCTCTGCAGTAATATTACTGCCTTCTGTCATCAGATTATTGTTAACATTGGAGGGACAGTTTTGGGCTTCTATATAGCCATGACAGAGAATGTTAGGAGTGCAACTGACAAATAGAACAAGATGAAGGCTTTATACCTTAGACCAATATCTCTTAACTCTAACCTTACCACTACCATACTTATTTCTCAACACCTTTTCTGAGATTACCTTTTCTGAGATTGATGATGCTATAAAGTAAAGAAATTAGCACAAATAATCAGATATGTTCCCTTAACTGAATATTCAAGAATATAGAGCTCTACATAACTATAGTTCCTAGCTCCTTTCTCTCATTGCTATAAACATATAACCAAACAGAAATTGATACTCTACCATTCAAATAATTGCTCACTTACCTCTTATTTTGGATATTCTGGTCTTGTTCTCCAGTTCTATATATAGAGAAGAGAGTTAGGAGGTGCTGTGAGCTTTTTCCAATTCATCAAAGATAAAGTCAAATCATGACAACTAGGAGAAACCAGTTACAATCATTTCCCAGAGAGCACCAAATACTCAGACTATACCAATATAGTTATTAGTATAAGAGATATGCACCTAGTATAGGTGATTGTCAGTTGGCAACTGTTGAAACAGTAAGTTTGAGTTAGTGTTTATAGTATACATACATTATTATATAAGAGACTTATAAAGAATAAGGTAGTTTCAAGGTAACTATTTATCTTCAGCAGCCCTCTCACTATCTGAGAGTTTATATTTCTTTTGGCTTATTAAATCTATTTGAATTACTTGACCTTTATCTTTATTCTTTGACTGATTTCTATTTAAGATAGTAGGTCAGATCTTATGAATTTTGGGTATAGCAGTAGTGGTTTGGCATATTTCATAGTCTTGTTCGACATATTTTAGACAGCAGTGTATATATGTAAGACTAAATACAGTAGAAATCAGACCAATTTTGACTTCTATGAATAAACTGATAACTTAATACTAAGTCAATTCAATTGTATTATATATATACATTGTGACATATGCAATTAACAACGGAGTACCGGTGACTGCTAAGATCAGATGACATAATGGTGTGACAATCAAATAGACAGCCTGACCTATTAGGTGATCATCCCAAAAGAAGACAAGGTGATCCGAGCCAAAATGAAGACCATGTTATTTAAGGAACCATACTCCACCTCAGGGATCGGAACCAAAGAACCAAGTACCCATCACACAATGCCTCCCATTTGCTGATCCAACCAGACCTTCTGCCACTCTATCCCTTTGCCTGGCCCAAAGACTCTGATCTTTGAAGCTATCAAGAAGGCCATCTGACACCCAGATACTTCTGAACACTTGAACTTCTACACCGAGGACCTTGGACACTTTATCAACTACCAGTATATAATGACCCAGCAGCTCAAAGACACTACTGAACGAATGACCCTCTGGCATGACTATGAAATCGGACACCGCCTTTGCAATGAGACTCAAGAAGACAACTGGGAAGGCCTCATTACCGAATTGATAACCACTAGCCAGCTAATCAAGAGAGCCCTCCGTGTCTACCAAATCTTCCACCATATTCCCTGGGCCATAGCACACTTGCAAGGAGTAACAGCTGGCAGCCTCTCCTGCCTTTCAACTGAAGATGCTGACTGGATCGAATCTGAAGTAGCCAACTCTACTGGCAGCAACCGCGTCGCTATAGGAAGCCAACAAACCGAACCCACTCAGCCAGGTTTCCACACCACCCCACTCCGAGACAACCATCAAGGTCACCTAATGAGTCTTATGGAGATATTTGAAGGTCCACCCATTACCATAGAAGCACCCATTGGAGCTACTCCAAGCACCCACCACCCTGTCAGCCACA